>JAACJT020000036.1:10674227-10689033 GCA_009936485.2 Gymnarchus niloticus
TGTGTGTGTGTGTGTGTGTGTGTGTGTGTGTGTGTGTGTGTGTGTGTGTGTGTGTGTGTGTGTGAGAGAGAGAGACACATGCAGAGAACTGGGGCCAAGTGTAAACCAAGAGTCAGAGAGCAGAGACCGTTCAGACATACAAACAGCCAGGACTAATGAAATCTCTAGAACAGAACATTCATTTGTCCTCACTGGCTCTGCTCATACACGCTCTAGAGAACACCGACATCCATCCTGCCTCAAACGTCAGACATTTACTACCTGTGGTACTGAGTTTGGAGAAACTGGAACTCCTCCTTTATGCGGTCCAGGATTTCTGGGTACGTCAGCTTCAGTGACTGTGGCGGCCCCGACACAGCCGCAGCTGAAGCAGAGGACCCGGGGGGTGGCTGGAGAGGTGCCTGTGTGGAGAGAGCCCCCATCATCATTGGGTACCAGCAGCAAGTTAAATTAGGTGGTGGCAAGAATTAAATCTTTACTGAGAGTCTTTTTCAGGATGAAAAGTGGAGAAACCGCAGGTAAATAGGAAAAGTTACTCGGATATGGGGTACAACTCTTTGAAGGCCCCCTCAAGGTGACCACCCCAACAGGATGTTGAAATTATGGGATGGCACCATGCAATTCCCCAGGGCTAGAAAACTCCCACCCCATCTGCGGTATACAAAGTCCATGCGCTGAGACACGGCTAAGAAAAGAGCTTCGGACTGAATATTTAGAACATGGCAGCCTGGACCAAGCACCAAAGCAGCACCTCACTCGACCCGATACCAGGTTAGCCAGCTCCAAGTCCAGCTTCATGGCAGGGATCTGATCCTTCCCTCCTACAGAATTCCATCACTAGCAGAGACCTCAACAAAACACAGCTACAATTCCATGAAGATTGAATCCTAAACTTACGAGTGTTATGAATCTTGGCTGCTAAGCTTTTCTGTTCAATGCTACTCTGTATGTGTACACAGTCTTCTTGGCAGGGGAGTTTATGAGAAGAGCATGGTTAACACCTCTGAGACATCCTGGTACAGGAACTGGGAGTACTGGGAATGTCACCTTCAGACACTATGCTGCTGACTGGAAATGCTGGGAATGTAAAGCTCAGACACCAATGAGCTGACATGCGGTACAGGCCTGGAGAGGAGACACTACTGCACATGTATGATGCAAATTTAAACTCTGGAGCATATAAATATGAAGCATTTCAACGCTGTTTCCTCTACACTCAGACCTGGGAGGGGGGGACTACAAAGAACCCCAGCATTCGGCTTTTACTTCCCCGTTACCCAGAAAAAGCAGAGAAGCGGGCAGGCTTAACCCACCATTTCGTGGATCTGTTTACGAGGCCCCGTAAGGTCATAACGAGGCAGCCTATGGGGTAGGTTTCAAAAAGAACACACCAAGCAAGTCAACATAATCACTTAATTCCAGAAGTGGTCAGGGGGCTTTGTTACGCAGCAGAGTCTGTGAAGCCTAAAGCTTCTCATTCCATAGATACACATTGCCATGCACTCTCACACATCCATGCATGTACACCCCCCCCCCCCAATCTTGGTTTTTCTTTTTTAATTTATTACCCAAGGGCACAACACAATGGCCTCCTATCCATCACCCAGCCCCCCCACCCCTTCTCAAAGCATCCATCTTACCTATAATAGTGCCCACCTTAAGAGGACTCACAGGCCACATCCTTCTGCCTCCCCTGACTCACAAATACACGCACGTGCATGCATGCACACACACAGCCATTCCTGCTACGCCCACCTATATATCTGAGGAAGCCTTTGAACACCAATCTCACTGCACTAAACAATAGCTCCATTTGGGGGGGGCGGTATTTTCCATCTTACAATATGATTTTTATCTAAAATGCACACCTCATGCAAGTCAACTGAATATTTGACAGTCAGTAAGTTTAAATTGATTTTAACCTTGAAGAACACCCCCCCCCCCAGGATGTACCATTACAGGTTCACCCCCACACAGCCATGTGTGGCTAATGACAGTTGTGCTAAACCAACAAACCAGAAGAGGGGGAAATGAGAGAGCGCTGGTCTACTCCAGAACCCTGGGGAAGTGGTGAGTCCATAATCATATGGCCTAACATCTTGGGGTAGCAACTACACGGCGCTGGGGGTGGGCTGGGCGGCACTGCCGCCACAAGCCAGCTGCCGGATCAGACCTGGGCCCATGAGATCGGATGTTTGTGTAGACCCCCCCCCCCCAACTTGTGGGAAGTGTCAACAGCTCTGCAGATCTCACTCCAACGATCCATCGAGAGACACGGGCTGCTTTTGAAAGCCGCACTCCAAAAAAATAAGACAATAACATGGCAGCATCCCGTTTCACCCACCATGCCACACTTCTGAGTGGATGGTTTAGACCTGGCAGAACAGGTGGGGAAAAAAAAAAAAAAACACATGGCTCGACAGGTTCGGTCACGCAGGGACTGATGCATGACACTTGACACATGTGGTCACAGACCAACAGACAGGTCAGTGACAGCAAAACCCGGCACAGATATCACCAGTGCCAAGGACACTGTAGCATCCAAACTGTTCCCAGATCAGGTTTCTAAAAGACCTCAGCCGAAGGTGCCTTTGACCACCTCTTCTGAACAGCTTCCAACTGTGTGAAGAGGCAGAATCGTAGATCAGCTTGGAAAAAAGCTTCAGGTAAACAACTGGAGAAAAGTACAGAGGACATGGAGATCTTATTAGCCTACAACAAACTTCTCAACTTCTCCAATGGACAGACTGGGAGGGGGAGGGATGGTGGAAGTTCCACCATTACAGCGTGAAACAGATTCCCCCACCCAGAAAACGTGTCGGGCAGAGGATCTTTTGTCCTCACTGTAAACTTCACCTCAAGACTGGACTCAATATGCTCCAAACGATAGGCTACATGCACACAATGAACAGATTACAGCTTTGATACCCAAAGCCGCTGAAGATGAGCGAAGTCCCTGACGTTACAGGCAGCTATTGAATGTGATCAATCGTGTTTTCATACCAGCAAAGTTATGACGATTGACAATTGGGGGGGGACCCCGATGTGGAGATGCTACTCTCAATAGAGAGCTGCACATCCAAGTGAAAAAGTTCATGGGCCAGTTAGCTAAATGCTGATGGATGGGACCGATAAACGAAGAGGAATAATCATTCTTCCCATAGATCAGGGGCACGATCCTGAAAAGGTAGTCACGATAGTGGCCTTCACAGCGCAGCGCACAACAGAATCACGGGTCTCAACGACACAACGGAGGTAACTGTAACAAAACTCCGACCGACTGAGAATCACAATGTATCAGCTTCGCCACGTTGTTTCCTAAAGTGAGCTGAATGGATGCGGCCGCCAGCAAATTACATTAATCATTAAAAGATAACGTCAGCGGGAAGCAAGCAGCTGGATCGTATCGACGGCTCTTTCTGAAATCTGGAAATGATGTGCGAACGGAAGCCCGCACTCTGGTACAGGCAGGACGAAATCCACAACGCTGGAACTAACTTAGAGAAAGCGGTGATCTCAAGTCAGGGTATAACTAGGGAAACCTCAGCTTCGGGTGGGCACACCGCGTCTGTCTGTCTGTTCACTGCACTCAAGTTCTGATCTCAAATGAAACTTTAAGAGGGGGGGGCTTGAGCAGCAGCTACAAATTACGATTCCAACACATTAGTTTAGACATGACAGCATGCAGCGTTTAAATGCCTTTGGTAGATACTCACCGGAGGTCGATTTTGGGGAAACATTTTAGATTCCTATTTTTTTTTTTTAAATTCTCGTGGTTCTTAAACCTTAAGAATTCTCTAATAAACTGGGCAGTTTAATACAGGATCCTAAAAGGCATCGGGCCTTCATCCAAATGTTATGCTGGAAGCTCTATCGCTCTTGCATTCCCTTCCCAAGTCCCTCTTTGTTCCGTTTTGTTTTTTTATCTCCAACACAAAGAAGAAACCAAACGCATGTAGTCCGGAGATCCACCGGTTCGTACGCCAGACCCGAACGCCACGATGCCTCTGCTAGGTGCTGCGTCGCACGGCGATCCGTGTGTCCTGTCCCCCCCCCCAAAAAAAAAGCACACGGTTGTTTCCCACCCCCACGTCTTTCACGGAGCAGCAACTCCGCCAGACAAGAGAAGGTGTTTCACTGGTCTCAGAGAAGACATTCAACACTGGCCCTTTGTCTCGACAGCTTCGCCACTCTTCGTATGAAGCCTGCAGTTCCTTCCCTCTCAAAGTCAGTGTCATCACATATTCAACAGAGCAGATATATTCTATTTTTTTTTTAAGAGACCGTGCTGTCCAGAGGTGGTCCTGCAGAAGCTAGTTCACGACTAATCGGGCTTCAGCGCTGCGTATTCTTAGACCTTGTGAAGCCGATACATTTTTTTTTTTTTTTTTGTGCCTTCAAACCCTGTGTCATTCATGTATGCATAAATATACTGTTTATCGACAGTTTGTATACCGTGTTTAATAAGCGAGACGAAACCTGCTTGGATCGATGTTATCACACATTTTTTTTTTCCAAGTGTATCTGCTTCTGGGGCAGGGCGGTGTCTTTAATAATAAAAACATGAGCATTAATCTTTAATTTTTAAAAGACAATTTACAGTAAAGTGCAGATTACTTTTCCCGGTATCTTACTTCCAATAGTGAAATATTGTTTGTCGTGCGAACTGTTTGTCGTTTTCTTTTTAGACTACTCCCTCTAAAGCATTTTCCATTTTATGTGCCAGCAACTTTGCCGATATACTGATGGGTAAGGAGAAATGGAATGGGATTGATCAATGAATGAAATCTCCACGTGGGGTTAGACTGGACGGTAATAAGCGCAAGCTGCCCCAACCAATCGGCACGCTGATCTTGGGAGAACCCACGTGGGGCTTTGCTTCTGATCTCTCATTGGATGAAGTGGGGTTTGGCCTATTCTGAACGTCAATCAAAAATAGACGCCTGATAGGAAATTTAACCCTTTAGAAGCACGATTATCACAGGCACTAAGAACGTAGTTCTGCTCTTATTGCCAAGGGCGAAGATTTCCCCCTGTACTCAAGTAGTTTTTAAAATAGAAAAGTGGGATGTTTAGGTATTTAAAATCAGTTTGACGGTCATCAGTCAAAAGTATAATGTTTTAATCCAAATTACGCATAATTCACAATCGATTTAAATAACCATTCATTATTAAGGAAAAATATAATTTTCTTGCGTGTTTTATTATTTGCATGAAGTTGTCTGTGTAACCTGTGTGGCAAATATAATGGAAGCACGGACCATAACAATAACCTTGCAGAATCGCAGATCTCGTTATCCTGCCAAAAACAGCAGGGTAAATTGGAAATGATAACAATGGAGTCCCCGCCTGAGTTTGAACTGGAAATTCTGGGAGTACTTGAGTTCAGTTGCCCTGGACATTTCTTGTGATCTGCTGACAGACACCTCCATTAAGCCTTTTAATTGCTCACTAGACCACCTCCCCCCACGTCTCCAGCCTTTTTTGACTTATCTCTTGTGTGTGTGTGTGTGTGTGTGTGTGTGTGTGTGTGTGTGTTGGGGGGTTAAAAAGAGAAGGTGGAGGGTCTGTTAATGAGAGCTGTCTGAAGAAACGCTGTCGTGTTGATTCTCATTTTGAAATATTGTTCTCGTTTATTTTTCCTCGTCGTTTCAAATTCCTCCTCCTCCTCCTCCTCTTCCAGTGCCTGCTTTGCCAATGACACTGGCGTATGCGAGGAGAATGCACGAGGACGCCCCGAGGAATCGAGACTTGCTGGAACGGGCCACAACCACCCCGGGTTTTGTGCAAAGGTCTGACGACAAAATGTTCCGAAACTAGGTTTCATGCATGAACACAGTGAAATGCCAGTTATTTAAAATCACATCTAAATAATAATAACAACAATAATAAAACATTCAATATATTTATTTCGAATGCATATAATTGAATTTAAATTCCTATTAATGAATTAGTTTGTTTATATTTGTCGCCATGGAATAGTACCCGCGGACTTATTTACAGAGAAAATGTGGGTCCTTGAGATGGCTAAACTGAGGTAAATTATAGTGATGCAGGCAAATAATGGAACGTTATTTCACAAAATCATTTTTGAGGAAATTATCGGAAACCCTCAGAGATACCTATTAGCATTCCGGTGACACAACGCCTTTAACGGGACTCATAATTAGAGAGGGCGACACTGGAAAAAGTGTTCTGTGACAGTGGAAATCTCAGCCTGCCGGGGGGCTGCAAAGAGGCTTTAATTCACCACCGAGGGAAAGCGAAGCGGGGGTGCATGGCAGTGCGGGGAGGGGGGTTACAGAGGTAAAGGATGCAGGCTGGAATAGGAGCAGACAGACCCTGATAAAATAGGGGCACAGGAAAAAAAAAATGTGAGAAAAAATATAAGAAGATGGCTTTCATTTATTTATCTTTTTCTCATTAAAAAAATATGGCCAGATTTTCTCATCTTTTTTCCTCTTTTGATGTGGCTAGTGCATTTTTGCTTAATTATCAGACTGTTTCTTTAGCCTCGTTCATGGTGAATATTATTTTTTGTTGTATTTAGAAAGAAGGGCGCGCGCACACACGCAAAGTTAATTGAATGTAGAGTCAGTGGATCCTCTTAATATTAATGCACAATATTTACAATGTGCGACATCACTTAACCTTAAATTCAACGACAGATTTGTGTGGAAGATTTTAAAACCTGGTTTCAGCTATAGCATTCGCCAATTCCCCATTTATGCACATATGTCTATTAGTACTGTCGCAGAGGTCGAGAATGTTCAAGAGGTGAACTGAGATTCTTCGGAGCTCCTCGTAGACCTGGAAAAGTGCATATATAAAATATTTTGAACATGATGCATTAGATTAATCTGGTGAATTAAAAGTAAGAGAAACGAAGCCGCTAGGTTTGCAGGCTACAACACACGATAGCATTCGTTAACCGGCTAAATTACGAAGCACGCAGAGGATTTCATGTTCGAAAAAGAGGGCATTTCTTTTAGTAGAAACAAACAATTCCAAATGAATTTTCCTGGGCCGTATGTCTGTGATTTTAGGAAAGCCGGGGCGCGCGCGCGCACACACACACACACACACACACACACACACACACACACGCACGCACACACACTTACCCAGGTTCGCACCCGCCCATACCCGCAGCAGCACCCACAGACTGAGAGATGCTCACGGCCGCACGTGCACATACGTGCACACACAGGCGTATAGTCGGCTCTGTCCCTCATAATCACAATTCCTTCCCTGCGGGGTCCCTCATCTCCGATAATCAAAACACACAATCATATCTTCCGAGGCAAGAAGAAAGTTTGGCATGTGAATAAAAAATGTGATTCAGGGTTAAAGTAACCCCCCCGCCCAACCACCACCATCACTACCACCACCGGGGTCTAATGACTGCTGCCAGAAAAGAGCAATATAGAAAGAGAGAAGATGGAGGAAAAACAAAAATGCAGAAATGGAGGTGGGGTAAGGTAAAACGAGTTGAATAATCATCCCTATGACAATGTCGCTTGACAAGGCTGTAGTTGTAGAGCATGCAGTCGCCGAGTGGCCGTTATGATCCATTTGAATAATTACACAGCCCAGCGGCTGTTTGTCCTCCACGATTCGTTGTCATGTACGATGAAACCCCAGTAAGCGTTCACCTTGCACCGTGAAAGGAATTAGGGAGTAAAGATGGGAATCCCACCTAGATAAACGACACATAATGGGGTAAGCCAAGCCATGGGGCAGGCTGTTTTAATTGCTAGAGGAAAGCTGTGTGGTGTCACATTGACCTTAGATAGATACAGAGAATACAAAACCCTAAAACCTGAAAAAAAAAACACTGAAAGCATTAGGAAATGAAACATGAAGGGAGGTTTGTATCATGTCCAAGGTTGCAGAAGAATTACCTAAAGATTTGAGTGTGTCTTGGGGGGCCTGCTGGAACCTGCATGGGGAACTTGGAACCAGAATAATTACTCCAGTGCAAACAACTCAACCAAGTATATTTATAAGTTGCTTTTGTTGAAAGTGCTGGAAACCAAGTAAGTTGTAATAAGAAGAATGAAGAAAAACGTGCAGAAGTTAACAGTCCACGGGATAGGAGTGTGTTTTATACTCAATTTAATCAATTTTTCGGTGTTGTGCCTTTCACAACACAGTTCCCCCATAGTACTTAACAGGAGTGTGTGGTAATTACAATATGGGTGAATGACAGGCGACAAGGCCGATTAGCTGTTGCGAATACTATTCGCCCCAAATCCCCCTCCCCTATCACCACCACCACAGTTCTTGCAGGTCATCAGAGCCAGAGACCGCCTTGGCTGAAGCAATACTGCATTTGCACTTAGGTTGTAACCCATAGGCTGACAACCAGCCACATGCCAGCTCTGTCTCTTGAAAGTGATGTCATCACAGCTCACTTGCTGTTGCAAGGTCCTGTGCACCACATCCCAAGTGCTGACAGAAACTCCAGCAACAAAGATCTGCTGACACCTTCACCCCATTGCGCCCCAAGGCCACAAGACCTGCAAAGAAACATAATATCAATAGATACAAGCAAGCACTCCTTCAAAGCATGCACACCCACACACACAGCTGCACATGCAATGGGATTAAGCTTATCCAGCAGCAGAATTCACCAGCTGTAAATTAATTAAATGCACACTAGATTACATCATCTACAGATCATGGGATTTTATCGTTCATTCGCAGAAAATTTTCCTCACACTCACTTGTGACTCCAAATTGCCCAGTATTTTTAATTTTTAAAGTATTGCGTAGTTTATCTGTTGCCTTGACACAAAGCTATTGATCAAATTCTGCTAGGATACTATATCAAATACGCAGTGATCGTAAACAAATATATCACTACCAGTAACGCTACCACTTTAATTCACGATGAGCTCTGATCGCCACCAAGTGGTCATTTTGAGGAATTGGTTAGAGTTTCATCAGAATTGCATATATTTGCTGGACGCTTTCTTTTGTAGTTATTTAAAAGACTTAAAATAATATTACTGCGTAATACAATAATATAAAAATACAATTTAATCAACATTTGAAATACACAAATAATTTTATAGATTATGTTAAGAAAAACGGCCGCGAATTGGTTCTATGGTGTAATGGTTAGCACTCTGGACTTTGAATCCAGCGATCCGAGTTCAAATCTCGGTAGAACCTTCGCTGTTTTACACAAACGTTTGACAAACTATCGCGTATGTCTACGGTGGTAAATAGAAGTTCGTCATACTTAGATTAACAGGAATATGAAATGGGAATATACAGTACTGTATGGTAGGAATGACATTAAAAGATAAATACTCGTTGGGAGGAGTACGTAAAAATTAAATGGTCATCTGTGTTCGTTACCAGCAAACCATCGCTTTTGTTTAAAATTGCAACATTTATCATTGATAAACATGAGAATTGCTCATGATAGTGATTTGTACCCCGTAGGGGCACCGCAACTTACCACAAACATAAATGGACAACAACATCGAGATCATTAATTTAAAACAGAATCAAGTTACACTGGTACAGGCAGAAATATCTCTCTGCCCGGTTAAGCATTATGTTATCCCAGTAATGTGCTGGAAACTAACGCTTGGACATTTTGCAGTCAGATTATAATCGGTGTTTTGAAAAACAGAACAGGCCAAACTCACCCTGTTCCTGTGGCAAAAGTTTAACCCTTCTGTCCTTTTCCTTCATAGAGTTAAACCTGTGCTTTTGTGTTACCTACCCATGGGCCAGGAACTCACTGGGAAGTGGCATCAGTGACATGCGAATTACAATGTAACAGTTTCAGCCTCACGGCCTTGGAGTATACTGCGTCAGACGTTAAAAAAAAACATGACTCCACTCTTCACTGGGCTGTGTTCACTGTTATTTTTAACATATAGACATTTGCAAGTGCAGTTTTCAGAAGCATCAATTACAACAGAACACACCAGGAAACACAGGTCATTATGCTAGTCTGGTCCATGGGTTGTGTTGTCTGAATAAACCCACTGCCACACACAGCTCAGGTCTTCATAGCTTTGATCTCCCCTTCCTTCTCCAGATGAGGAAGAAAAAAAAACTCTTCAACCCAAAGAGCCGTTCTCTGGGCCCTAGTCTCAAAACAACAAATGACAGTCCTCTTTGTGGTAGTCACCTACAATTGCCTTTCAGTATGATCCACCTCAAAAAATAAGACCTCACTGCTGGATCTGTTGAGTGTTATCATTGTTCAGCGTTTCACTGTTTTCCTTAAAGAGATTCTGAAATCCAAAAGAAAATATTTAAAAGCTATACAGCCAGAGGAAGACACCAAGGATTCATGAGCAGGTTTCAGATATTTATATAACTTTAAGAGCAACCAGAAATTAATTAATCTGAAATGACCATGGAATATTATAAAGTCAAAGCATGTTTAGATATGACATACTGTAAATAATTTGGAAATGAGTGCCACACTTTGTGCAGCTGAAGAGTAGTACTGTATTTGAAATACAGGAAATCATTTTAAAAAGGGGCATGGTAGCTTAGTGGGTGGCACTGTTGCCTCTTTGCTCTGGGGTTGGGGGTTTGAGTCCCACCTCAACTCTGTGTGTAGAGTTTTTATGTCCTTTCCCAGATCAAAGCCATTCTGTTAAGCTAAGTGCTATTTCCCTCCCATTGTGTAGGTGTGCATAAGTGTCCTGTGATTGACTAGTATCCTATCCAGGGTGTACCTCATGCTTGTGTCCCATGTTACTTGGAATAAGCCCAAGGTAACCCCGACCAGCATAAGTGATTAGAACATGGATGGAGGAGCCTATTAATTTTATTTCAACCTATGGTAACTTTAATGAAGGACAAGGATTTCCGAGTACATGTGTAGTATTTTTGGGTGCATGCTGCCATTCAGTAGGCAATAAACATACTGAACCAAAATACATAACTCTGAAAGACTAGGCCTCACAATTCACACCAATATCCCACCAACAAATGGCTCAAACCCTCAGTTCGAGTAAAACTCCAGAAGAAATGTGAATGGATGGAGAGTAGGACTCACTACTTCAGCAGTCATGACAGTTCAACATGCTCCAGACGGTGTGATTAAATGCAATCCTGAGGGAAGTCAGCCACTTCACAGGTGTTGGATGCTGGATTGTCATGTTTAAAACATCATGCCCCCAACACCCTTCTCGAGAGGTGGCTGTCTTTGAACCTCCACCCATAGTGTAGCTGAAAATTAACACACAGTGCACACCTCACTTTAAATGGATCCCTGGGCCTCTCAGAGTTGTCAATTACTGGTCAGAACCAGAAAGTTTGGTCATCCTGCCAAATTTAGCTTCCTGGGCTCCAGGCGGCCTAGCACTGCTACCCTATGCCTCCATGTGGCATAGAAGTGGGTTGGTGGGTTGCTCCTGGCCACTGCTGTCCCCCAGAGAGAGCATATGCTTGGCTGCATCTGGTAGTGTCTTCCTCATCTCGTTCTTGAAGGATACAGTTGGATTAGCCAACAGAAAGAAAGTAGCCCACGCCTCAGGGTGACGAGGGTTGTGACTCCAGTTTAGCCAGACAGCTGGAGGACATATGCCCGACCAAACACCTTACCAATACTGCCCACGACGGATTGGAAGAGCCTCCACCAACACATCGGATGTTTACATAGCTAAAAATACCCCAACTCCCACCCAGACGTTTGAAGTCTGCTACAGCTGGGCAGGGGAAAGACTGCAAGAAAATCAAAGGGCAATTCAGCTTCCAGAAGGGGCAAGGGTAAGATAAGATGAAAATCCAAAGTCAGAAATATAGACTGTATAATGTATGGGACCTGTGACTTAAATTAACATCCATGAAAATGGTCAAAATGAAAGAGGCTACATAAAAGACAGATTAAAAAAACACCACTTACAAAGTGGATGTGGTTTAATGTTCTGGCATTTTATATGATCACAATTAAAAATTGCCACCAGATCTGACTGAGCTTTATAAACAAACAAAACCCCACATCTGTCGCCTTCAATAGCCATCTCTGAGCCACAGGTTCTGGTTTGCGTCATGAAGACCTTTTCTTCCCCCACATTTGATAATGACCTGCAGGAGATCCCTTATAACCATTGCTCCGTCAAGAACAATGATTTGGCAATAATCAAAGCCTTCTTCACAGGGTGTCAGGCACCAGTGTTTGTTGGCTAATATGAATGACTCAGATGCCTATGATGAAGGTGATAGCTTTAGGGGTTCTCTTCTGATGCACAGAAACAAAAGACAGCATTGACAAAGTGACCAGATCACAAAATATACATCTCATATACACAGGCTGTTTATGAACAATTAAGGTATCAAGGGGCCAATTACCCCCCTTCCTTCTGGTTTCGGGATTCCGGATGGCACTGAAACGGGCTTAACCAGCTATGTGCAGACATGTCAAAGGCTTGTTCCAAACCTCCTCATCTGTCAGCTCCCATCTCTCATTGGCCGCGGTGAGATGTCGCCTTTGATACCTTCAAGTCCACAGTCGCTGCCATAACAGAAGTCAATCTTGTTGACAAAAAGTCATTGAGTCAGCTTTTTTTTTTGAGCACCATTTCCACAGTGACCACGTGTGATAAGACTGCCTAAACATTCAAGAAAGACTGGTACTTTGACCAAAAATAGTTGAGGAATTCCTGATGGATCCTCAAAACAACTCAAATGACCAAGACTAGATGTTTAACATACACCCTACAATGAAATACAAAATGGCACTGCTATTTACCTCAGTAACGCATATTTGTTTGTGATATCTAAACAACATCTAGACAGAATGAATCAATGAACAATATGGGAGGAAACCAGGGCTGGGCTTGCTCACAGCACAAATAGCCATCAATACAAAAAATGCTTGAAAACTAAAGGTGTTTCCATTAAGGTGCTAAACCAGTGCTATTTTATAATAAAAATCCCTGTTCCATAAAAGCTAACATGGGAAAGGAGAGTGTTATACAGAGCCCTGGTGTCATTTCTAAGTCTTCTTTTTCTGTTGGAAATGCGAAAGAGGACTCAAGGGAATCCTCAGGATAAATTCAACTGGAAAAGCAGATGCCTGTACACAGTTATAAAACATTTTTAAGCTCAGTCTGGACTTCATTACTAATCAGCACCCAACTACAGAACATACAAATGTTTATGTGCAGCAGGACTCTGATCTGTCAACACTATCCAACAAAAATTCACAGGACATCTCTATGCAGAATATGATGACAAAATATACGAGAACGCCGAATGCCACAGACCCTTGACATTCAGAGCAGGAACAAAGATCGGTCCAAGTTGGCCCTCTTTTCCAAAAGATCTTACTAAATGTTTTAAACAACATTACTGAATAGAACTCATGACAGTTTCTGCTTATTTCCACAAAAACCTTACTCACCTCTTCAGTCTCATGGGACAAAGTCTACATTTGCAACCTGGATTTCTAGAAGTAATTCCAAGACAGCATTTCAATTGAATCTTCAGCAGATGTTTAAACTGTGTAAACATGAGTAAAAACAGTCTAAGGGGGTCCTTTTACATGCAGTCCTGTTGTGGGCTTGTTAGCACAGAGCTTGCATGACTTTACATTCAGGTGCTCGACCGTTACAGCCAACATCGGCATGCTCACTTTCGAGACTCATTTTGTTCGTCTTTCAACACACATTACCCATATTACTCAATTCAAACAATTAAAAAAAGGAAAACAATAAAATGCACCTTTACATATAACAGATGTGAACTATGTTGTTATACACCTATAAGAACAGATATAAGAACTTTCTGTCTGAGTAGGCAGGGTCAGTGTCATGAGCTTCGGACAGCATGGTTTGCAGGGCCTCGATTGGTGCAGTGGCTTTGGGAAGCGTGTGGTCCCAGTACGTGGTGACTGAAGGGTGTTGCTGCTCACACGCGCTGGCACTTGCTGTAGCCGTTGCTATCCTCCCCCTCCCCGCTCTTTTACAATGGGCTTGTTGCCCAACACCTAGTTCTCTGCATCCTCTGGCTCTGAGCCGCAGGGTGGCCGTTGTTTGAAGAAGTCCGACACAAGGACCACCTGACGGTCGGAGAGAGAGAGGAGACCAACACCGTGAGACCGAGGAGGCGCCAACACTCAACGACAACCTTCATAGCCAGAAAGCAGTACGGAAAAGCCGAGAGCAACTTACATTGAGGATGGCAACCAGCGCTCCCTGCAGGAGCCCTACGAAAACATCACTAAAGTGGTGCTGGTGGTCAGACACACGGGTGTAACCCACGTACAAGGCAAATCCCACAAGGATTAACTGGACTGTGGGCCGTAGGAGCCGAGCCCACTTTCCCACCATTCTGGCTTGAACATAAAGCTACAGAGAAGGGAAATCAACATGAGACTAAGTGTCAGTTTTAAAGGAAATGAAATAATCTTTTTGGTACTTAAATTAATGGGGCTTTTGGAAACAAGCAGGTTATAAAAATAACCTGCAACCAGATCTTTCTCTTTCTGATCCTCACACACATACACACATTATCTTTGCTATTAATGCAACTTTGTGGAATGAATTGGAACATTACAGGATATCAGCTGGCCCCAACAGATTATCATTCTATCTCAAATGATCAAATGTTTTGATTGGCGTGGCATAATGGGCCCTTCCAGAACAATCTGCTGCCCTCACTGTTTTCTCAAACACACGCGGATGTGTTTGTTCTCTTGTGGGGGGTTGGCCGCAATAAGACAAAGGCACTGGACCTTCTCCAATTTGACATCAGTAAGAATGGGGGGGGGGGGGGGGGGGGCGGCCCGCCCAACAACCAGAACACAGCGCACGGGGGGGGG
>JAACJT020000036.1:10689133-10702535 GCA_009936485.2 Gymnarchus niloticus
ACACACACACACACACACACACACACACACACACACACACACACACACACACACACACACACACACACATGCACACATAGCATCTTTACTGTTGTACACACCTCAGCCATCATGCTGCAACCTGTATATTCATTGAAGAGTATCCTGTTCTGGCATGGATATTGAAGCCTGTGACGGGGGGGACCGTCCATGCCTCAGCACCAAGGTGTTCGGCTGTACGAGCACACAAGACCTTGCATCCCAGTGTCTTTGTCACCATGGAAACACACCTGGACACCTGCTCACAAATGGGTGCCTGACATACCGTCAGTGACTTCCTATAAGACAACTGGTCCTGTAAAACGACCCTCCCCATGTTGATGCTCTGAATCCAGTACTTTTGCTGTTACTCGCCTATGATAGTTAAATTGGGCTCTAAAAATGTTCATAATTATGATAAGAAAAAGGTGTTCTTTTTTCTATGTTCTGATGATGTTTCCTTTGGATAAAAGGTAAATTCATTTAGTCAAGGTTTAGCGAAAATGTGAATTTCTTTATGTTAATTTGTGTTCTTATACAAGTGTATTGTTACACATACAATTTGTTATGTAGATTCTAATAAATATTCCAAAAGATTACAAAACTGTGGACAGTTGTATAGTTTTCTTTCATTCATACTAAGTACATGAAAAGTGTCTACTTTTTCTTCAAGATCTGCAGGCAACTTCTGTGCCATGTGTGTACGCTGGCGTAAGGTCAGGTTATGTCTGTTTAAACATCTGGAACACCATCCAGCTGTGGCTTTAAAGTTACTCAGGTTGTGCTTTGCATCTTGTGCGAGCTGTAATGCATGTATACAAATGTTAGTGCAGGCAACAATACAGCCTAAAACCCACGTTTTCAAGTCACCCTCCAGTTCGGTATAAACGCTGGGGTTATGGCAGATCTTTTTGACAGATTTTCTGGCATATAACAGCTCAGATTATTTTTTTCTACAGACTTGAAACGTTTTCTCAGTTACCCTGAGTTCGCTCTCTGCTGCACAGTTATGTGCTTCTGCTTTTTCAATAACTTTCAGTTTAAATGCTGTATTGTATATGTTACATTTACATTTCAAAGACATTTTGACACTGATTTTGACCATTTCGGTTATTCCTTTTATTTTTTAAAGTTTGTCAAAAATACTCTATCAGACAGATGGTCTTTTCATATAAGATGAGCCCCCTTTCTTGAAAACTTGATTTTCTCCCCAAAAACTACTCTCAAGGGCGTTACATACGGTATACCCTTGAGTGAATACCTTTCCACACCCCTCCAATACCTCACCTCCCTCCTCAGTATGTGCTTCCAGCGCCGCACTCCAGTCGCTCCAGTGCTGAGAAAGGTTGTAGCGGTACCGGATCTGCATGGTGTACCGGGTGAAGGCGGAGAACAGGCACAGCTCCACAGTCCACTTGGCGGAGGACTGGTCCAGCTTCTGTGAGTCTACTGTCCTCATAAGGTCCTCATCCAGCACCTGGGGTTCCACCTGAAGGGACAACATAACAGTGATGAAGTCTCACTGATGCCACTTTGTGCCAAATATGTACACTGACCCTCCATCCTGGCACACAAACTGACCTGAAGATCATGATTAAAAACTTTACACATATGCTTAAAAATGTGATATTTCCATAAAGCTCTCTCGTAGTACTAGACATGCCTCTGTTATATTGTATTATACAGTTATGCTATTTTGTGTACATCTTTAAGAACATGCCAAAGTCATGTATCCTCAGCATTACTGACCTGGCCCTTAGACATGTACCACACCTGGTACCTCAGATGGCCCTCAGCAACCTCCCAGCGAGACAGGGCAAAGTGGGGGGGCAGGGACCACTGAAGCTCCAGGCAGTGGGGGTGCCCTCTCACCGGGGACAGCTGGGAAAGCACGGGGGGGTACAGCTTCACTGGAGTGGGGGTAGAGGAAGATGGATAGGAATCATTTTTAGCCTTGCTGGAGAGGACATCCTGCCAGCCATCTTCTAAACAGAGGTGCTAAGGTACAACTTCAGCAAGGTCTGAATCCCAGCCTTACCTGTTTCAAGGCCGTGAAAACAGCGTTGCACTGAGGTGGCCTCACTGCGGGGTCCGCGCATCACCACGGCAACACAGTAGTAGGCCGTCACCGTGGTGATGTTCACCGAGCAGCGGTCCCCGAAAGTCTCGCAAGACCGTGCCTTATACACCTCACCATTAAGCTCCAGGGTCCTGAGGACGGCGGATGTGGAAACAACACGCAACTAAGCGGTCGCTCTTCACGCTACATAGCACGGTAAAACACACGCCTTTCCTGTCAATAGCTGAAATGCACTTGTTTTTATTGAAATTATTTTTACTTTATCTGATGTTTATCAGGAACGCAAATAGGCCCGATTTTATCACACGTGGCGTCCTGCCAACCAGACTTTCATGGGGAGGCACCACCTCACCACCTCCCCACCTTCCTTTTTCATCTGATATCAGTTCTCACACTTTAGTCCCGGATGCTCACATGACCACAATCGCTAAGATACACAACAGTTCCAGAAGATTATCATCACACGGCTCGGGCTCAAACGGTACAGCACTGGCGTCCATCCCAGAACATCTGAGAAGAATCCAGCTCCTCGTGTCTGTCCTGAAAGCTGAAAAAATGAGGGCTGTACTGAGAGAAAAGAATATATTCTGACTGAAAGTGACAACAGCACCTCCACTGAGTGAAACCTAGCGTGGAAGGACGACGGGGTATCTCCACCAGGATTAACTAAACAGCAGTCTCTGTCGGGGTTCAGGCACAAGCCATTGCCCGAGGTCCTGCGATGCTGGGCGGGGCCAGCTGTGCCTTTATCTGTTCCGGATCAGTACCAATCAGTGCCGGTGCCCTCAGCACACGCTTATACAGGTAGCACTGTCCAGATGCCGTGTGCTCTCGTGTGCTGATAACATTTAGCTGAGTAGAGTTCTCTAGTCACCCATTTGCATGTTTGTGGTTGAAAAAGCGATTGCTGGTAATTCTGCTAAGAGACTAAACCAAATAGTGTAAAACTGACTGAAGAGGAAAAAGGAAAAAAGTGATCTGAATTAATTATTATGTATCTCTGCTGGGGGAAAAAAATTGCAGCTAAGCCCCTATTTTGGAGAGGTCTGCAAGCTTGAATAGAGGTTCAGCTACAGCTAGCACATGATCTTCAACTATAAAAAAAGAGATGATTTTGCCTGCTGACTCCAAGCCCTAGCTAACTTTTTTAGTTCAACAGTTCTGGTTTCTTTTGAAAACCAAATCACAAAACATAGTGAACAAGACAAATGTTACTCTATGGCACAATAATAATACTGATAATAAAAACATAACAGAATAACAATCATAATAGTACAGCAATGGTAATGATAGTAATTGTAAACGAAAGAGGTTTAACTCTAGCTAATTTAAAGTGCTCATTCTGCATATCATGAGGACTGTTTCTGCCCATTGCTCCAATAACTCACTGAAAGAGAGAGTTACATTAAGAATAATGTGTTTAATAAGGTACCCAATTCCCCAACAGGAATTGTTCAATATGTACATGTCTTCTGCAGACAAATGACTTTATATGGAAGTCAAGACTGTAATAAATCTCACACTCATCCCTGAAGAGCTATGGCAGAAATGTGGCAAGCACAGACCTACCCCACCGGAACATGTGTGGGTGGAGGTAATTAGCATCCACTCAAATCAAGCTACCCCAATGAGCTTCATCAGCTCTATCTTATCTTTAATCAGAGTGTGAGCTTGTTGGCGTGTTGGTGGGGGTTGAATATAAAGTCCCTAACCCACTTATGAAGCACACAGTTTCAATTTAATGCTAGGAAAACGGGTGTGTCCTTACCACTGTCTACACATCCTTTCTACAAGCAAGGCTTGTCAATCATTGTTCAGTTCAAGGGTCTGGCAAAAAGTGTGTGTGTTGGGGTGGGTGTCACTGTCTTACTCGTTCACTTGCAGGATGTATGAGGTTCCGAGGATGGGCCCGTCTATTCCTTGGTCCCACCAGCAGGTGGCATTGCTGTGCTCCAGGAATTCACAATCTAGTACAGTTGGAGTGGGAAGTAGCAAGGCTGTTGAAGTAGGCAGGGGTAGAGAGTCAGACTTACTTTAAAGCAGTGGATGGGTTTAACACAAGAGACTAGGTACATATCAACACACATACAATTAATCTGAGATTTTCATTGTCAATGTCATTTTATATAAATTAAATGTGGCTTGGGTGGCACAGTGGCTTACTGGGTTGCGCCATTGTCTCACATCTCCAGGGCTGAAGGAACTGAACCCTGCCTGTGAATGGTGAGTATGGAGTTTACATGTTGTGTGTGAGTGTGTGTGTGTCCTGTAGCAGACTAGCATTCCATCCAGGGTGTCCCCTGCCTCCTGTCCTTCCTGCGAGGGGCTCCAGTCTTCCTAGGACCCTGCACTTAATAAGTGGTGGGAAGGTCAGTGTATGAATGTGGCCTCTAATTCACAATTAGAGCATTCATGCTGGTCTGGTAACACAGGAGCCTCTTTTCAGTTTCATTATAAGAAAGGAGTATTTACTCCCATTGCCGTAGTGTAGAGTCACATTTACACCTGACGCATGGGATGACCTGTTTGCATCAGAACCATTTTGCATTAGCATTGATTTCTTTGCTGATTTTCTTGTCACAACAAAGATAATTTTCGGATTTTGTCACAAAAGAGCCCGCTCAGTAGGATCAGAGAACAGCAGACAGTTCAGCAGAACAATACACCACACCAGGTTACTGATCTGCAAAACTGCTATGATCACACAAAGCCCCATCTGCACCTGTAATGAGACAGATTCCTGCCATGAGAATCAGGCATCCAGCAAGCTTGCATTGCATCACAGCCATGCCTTAGTGCCTTGAGGTCCAAGTACCGCAACCTGTAAGATCAATGAAAAAATGATTCACCCTCCACACGCCCACAGCTATATCTGCAATGACTTATGATGATTCACATTTTACTGTAAATTTAAATCCATCTTCCCAAATAACAAAATGTGAAATGTCAATGGAATTTGACAACAAAGCTTTCATTTACGAATAGGATGAATTTGATAAAAATGCATTTATTCTTTTGGGTACTTCCCCACAAAATCCTTAGTCCAAGATAGATAAACCTCTCCCTGGCCACATACTCTTTTATTAAGGACAGGTGGGAGATTTTAACTGCAACACACTTTTTTGTTATTCTGCTGTGTTAAAACAGATGCCATCACACTCAAGGTCTCACACCACAGGTGTCAGCCCCATCCTTTGCTTCCACATGCAGCCATTTTAAAGATTAATGTATAATTTATGCACTTACTTGCCATGTAACAATTAACAACAGAGGTAAAATGGAAAACTGCGTGTCTTGTCTCTATTAAAGACTAAGAGTGTCGACACCTGTAACAGCAAAAATATAAAGTAAATACTACAACAATGAATGAATGTGGCAAGGTTACAAATATTCACTTCTAATATTCTTGAAACCATTCTCCGTACGTTTTAGGCTTCTCAAACAACCCCTGAAGGATCAAGCATTTTAGTTCGCAGTGACGCTTTTATTTTATACCAGATGCTTTCTTATACGATTTGATTACATTTACATTACACATTTCTCTACCAACTTGTACAGATGCATAACTGAAGCAGTTGATTGCAATTATCATGCTCCTGCCTTTAAGGCAGGGGTCTCAATCTCCAGTCCTGGGGGGCCCGCTGTGGGTGCGGGTTTTCATTCCAGCCAATTCCTGCTTTTACATGAACCCCTACCTTATTTAATCCATCATTCTATAGTTATTGTGTCAATCTGCGTGTTCTCAGCAGGATTTAGTTATCTTCTAAAGATTTTTTTAAAGGATAAGATGTTGCTTCTTAATATCACTCTCATTTCTCACTAATTATCGCAGCAGTGGAAACACAAATTAGGTCATTGCTACTCTTTAGGGCCTAATGAGCAGCAATGGCCTAAGGTGTGTCCACTACTGTGATAATTAGCAATTGACACAAACCACAAAGATACTGCAGGTAATACCTGTTATTATGAACTAATGTCCTTTGACAAACTCTGAAGAGTCAAGCTCCCTTTTAGGTCTGTTATTGACAGTAAATATAAAATGCTGGAAATAGGGGCATGATTAAATGATAGGGTTTCACCTAAAAGCAGGAGTTGGCTAGAACGAAAACCTGCACCCTCAGCGGCACCCCCAAGACCGGAGTTCGACATCCCCGCTTTAAGTGTACCGTCCCTTGTTAGTGCATAAATTTCTTCAACAGTTTAGACATGAGGTCTTAAATTCCAAATGAGTAACACAATGCATTTAACTTGATTCTAAATGAAAGAAACTTTAGAAATTTTACATTTATCTTATGACATTTATCTTATAACGCGAAAAGCGGACAAATAAGGTTTTTTTTTTCTGCACGAGCGGAAAGCGCATATTACCTCAGAACTCGGCATCTCCCTGGCAGCGCGCGGTCGGCTCTGAGGAGGATGCTAAACGAATGCTCCGACTGACGATGGTGCGCTTCTTCTGAAGCGAGCGGGCGCTCCCTGAGCTTTACGGTGAAACAAATGGCACGTTTCAGAATTACTCTGCAACTTCATCAATTCACATCCTTAACTGACCTTTCCCCTTCTCGGCGAATATGAAGTGTGTTAACTTTCCTCTGATGCAATGTCTATAGTCAGTATTTTCAGTTTCTATAGCTGTATATTGTATTTGCCAGAAGTATTTGACATTTAACTCACCGCATAAATTGTGTTCGTCTACAAAGTTCTCCAGCTGCATTTGAGTTATGATACTACAGAGTGGTATCTGTGAGGCTCTCCTTTTGCATACGAGTATTTTAAAGCACCCCACGCCACCATGCAACATGCACACAGATCAAATTACCGCACATGAGGCCCCCCACCCCCAGTTTCGAAAACACTGATAATACCGATGATAAAGTAATCTCGGTCGACCTGTAGTTTAGCAACGTACCGAGCGAAGTTCGTAACTGCATTATTAAAACAGGATATAAAATCCCAGAGGTAACTTCACAAAAGGATGACGGCTCAATTAACATTCCCCGATTAGCTATGGTAATATAAATTCATCGCTCGAAGCACAGAGCAGTTATGCATTCTCGCAATACAGATTCGTTCGCAGCTATTAGTACCGCATTCATTTTATGTACAACGGGATGTTGTTGAGTCTAAAGAAGAAGAAAGGAGAATGAAGCAAAGTCGAATTTGATACAACGTTCGCCTTTTTATTGTAACTCACGACACACTTTACTGTAAGAAATCCCAAACGCTTTGAAAATGTACTATGAGTCAAGATTTGTGCATGATGTTAATAACTATCCTAAGAAACAGCTGAGATAGTGTATAAATGTGTAGAATATCACAAAACATAGGAGAAAAAAACATATACCGCAAAGATTCTGCAATGTCTGTAGCTGCCAGTACTGAGATAAAAACAGACCACGTGTGACCAAGCCTGGCGGAGATATTAGGCCTGCTTACTGACTTGACGCCAGACATTTTTTCGGAGGCAAAAATGAATGTAAATTACATTTTCCTGAACAGCCAGCAGTAAAAAAAAAAATGTTCTGTTTGTTTATTACCTTGCAAGTGTCATTTTATGTTTGGAAAAACGAAAACTGTAGAGTGGAAATGTTTGTCACAAATAGTTTTGCAGGAGAAGTTGACTTTGCTGCTGGTGCCTTTCACAGACTTCATTATGAACAGAGACAGGCATTATGTCACTACATCCCCAAATCTGAGCTCCTCAATTTGTTTTTGCACTTGCGTGGCAGTGGGGCGCTGAGCTCCAGTATACGCGGGGAGGCGGTAGCACGGCGGGCAGCCGGGCTGATGCGATAAGGGTCGTGCCCTTCAAACAGTGCAGTCCGCAGTTTGGGCTGGGCTAACACCTGTATTCGCTCACTGGGCACAGCACGTAGAGCTGACCTTGGGACCACCCACAACACTGGCCGGTCCTCTTTGTGTTCAGGGTGGTCAGACTTCGCGGCTGAGTGGGGCAGGTATTGGAGGGTTAGGTCATCCAAGGACAGATAGACATAATGACATGGGGCCACAGAGATATATTTACCAGTTCTGTTCCATTCATCTTTATACATTTATCTGAAAGAATTAATTTTTTAATAGCAGTTTTATAATAAACACATTCAAATTTTATACGGCATGCTTTTAACTAAATGCAGCATTATGAACAGAAGATAAGAATAAGCCAACCAGAAAATGCTGCCATTATAACAATGACTGTGACTGCATTTAATATTGATAATACATTGTCACTCACTGGCAAGGAGCTGTATTCGAGGGGAAGTCTCGGTGTAACACTGTCCCCCGACACAGGGTCTGTGTTCACTCTTAGGGGGATGGACTGCCTGTCTTTTAGGCTGTGATAACTGACAGATCCGGGGACTGGGAATAGCTGTCCGGACAGCCTTACTCAACTGCCACTGACAACACAGATCAAAATCATCCTCTATGAGAAAGTTTACATACTCTAGCCAGTTTTCTGTTGTAATTAAACACAGAGCAGTTTTAACTAATGAAGAGAGAAATGAGACTATATCCAGAGATTATTGGATGCTGTTAGTCACTGACTGGTTCAACCCTCTTAATGGTTCGTTTTGTTCCTCTGTGTTGGATCAAACCAGGTAGCCACTGACAATACATGATGACCCCAGACACAGTCGCCATTGCTTTTAGCCAAATCTCAACGTGGAGTAAACAGGGATGTAACAAAATTAAGTGAACACCAGCAAACAAATAGAAATAGAAAGTAGCTGAAGCACAAGGAAAGAGATGAAACCGACAGCCAAACAAAAACACAGCTCATACTCACTGTTGCCACCAGGGGGCGATCTGGTTGCCATTCCACAACGGGTTTGCGGGGCAGCGCCAGGTGGCACACCCTCTCCGATGGGGAGGCTCGCAGGGCTGCGGCAGTCACCTGCCATGCTGGAGACCGCCTATAGAGAAAAGAACAGTAAGCACACAAAGGACATCGGTTTAACCCCAGGTGAAAACAGCTAGAATTATGACCACCTGCCAAGTGTACACAAAGACCTGCTGGCCTTCATTATTTATGAAATTTGCTACACTCAAACGAATATGGAAAGGATATGGCTGGCAAAATATGGATAACATACACCTGAAAATGTATATCAAAGCAACGAAGTCCGGTGATCACGGAAAGAGTGTCAACGTGAGAACATCATTTCACCTGTTCTCCTGGAAGCAGGGATGGACCACCTTTTTGTGGGCGAGCTGGGCCCAGCGTGACGTCAGCTCTGGACACAGACAGACAATCATAAATATGTGCATCAGATATATTATTTTGAATCCTTAAAAACTGTATGTATTATTTTGTTTGCAGGCGTGTGTGTATACAAGGTCATTTTTAATGTCATTTTCGTATATTGGAATGCTGATCACTGAAAACAAGCAAATAAATGGTGGAAGCAATTTATTCCATTTTGAATGCCAGTGAGCATTCGCAGAAAAAAAACAGCGAGATGTTTTATTTACCGAAGATAGTTGTTGAACCCTTTGCCGCCCCGGGTAGTTCATCCAGCCAGTATACCGATCTCCTTCACCATAAAACAGACCAGTGAGAGGTACAGCGATGCTCCCCAGTAACACAACACGAAAATCAATATTTTCCGAGCCATTATTTGCATATGCGAGTTAATGGATTATAAAAATATGAAATGAATGAATGAACGATGTTGTTATAATGGGTATCGTTATGCTACAGAGAAACTACTTTTGGAATCGTTGCTATAGTTTACTCCATCAAACTCACTGGCTACCAAACGGGATGTACTCCGAGGCAGCCCGGCGTGGTATGGCACCTGTCAGGGTATTTCAGCAAGTTCGGCTTGGGCTGCGCCAGCCGTTCGATTCGCGCTGACATGGCCTGGGTACCGGTGCAGCCGTCCACGGGAATTCAAGGAAATCAGCATATAAATCATTCACTCTATTTTAATTATCTAGGTTTATTGAAAAAGAAAATTGGAGGCGTTATCTCTTATCATTATCTAACATTCTTTCGGGCTAATTAACAGTTTATATGCAGTATAACAGTTTATTTATATGCAGAAAAATGGTTTAGAAGATTTAATTAACCATCGTGTACCGAGAACTATTATTAAAAACAATTTTTTGATTGGGATGAAAACGACCATTTTGATAAGGCACGACTAGCTAACTAAAATGAAAAACCATTCTTAAATTTTTTTTGCGGCAATATGCAATTATATGGCGTGTTTTATTTGTTTTGAGAGATGCAGACTTTATATACGCACCCTACCTGTTTGTTGTGCAAAAATATCGCGTTTTCACAAGGACGCTAACGGTTACATAGCAACGACGGACGACGGTGGCCGACTGTGGTTTTTAATTCAATTGCTTTTTTATATACACCTTCGTACTTTAACTGTTTATGCTAGTAACATATTTCAAAATATAATATATACTTTGGTTAAATATATATAGTGAATATAGTTTGTAAACCTGTTAGACTTACATAACATCTTAATTTCTTAAACATTGAAAGTCTTTGGCATGTAATTTGACAAATATGAGCAAAATTAAACACAATTATCCAACTGTTGGTATTCAATTAAACTCTGTAAGTATTATAGACTTTATGAGTCTTCGTACCATATAGTGGGTTAAAAAAGTATTCAGTCCCCAAGACTTTTTTCCAGATTTTGTTGTCTTAGATTCTGAATTTGAAATTGCATTAGTTTTTTTTCCCCCCTGACCTCCAAAGCCTTGAGCACTACGTTGAATCAAAAGAAACCTCCAAAACATTCAATACATTGCTAAACAGAGAAAATTACAAGCTTAAAAAATTATTCGTACCCTTTGTAATTTCAAGCTCAGATTTGATCACATAAAAACTGTTATCTCAGCAAGTCACACAATTTGTTGATGCCCTCCATCTGTGTCAGGAATTGATGGGTAACCTGCTTTAAATGGAGATATAGGGATAAAAAAGCCCTCTCTCTGCAAGGTCCCATCATAACATACAGACTTCAAGAAAAAGAGGTTCAAAATGAACACCAAAGCAAGTCAGGGATATCATTGAGAAGCATGTATCTGGGGAAGGGTATTTAAAAATCTCAAAGGCACTAAAGATTTCACAGTACTCACTGCAGTCTATCATATGAAAATGGAAAAAATTAAACTACTACTCTGCTTAGACTAGGCTGCCCCACTAAACAAGGAGGTCACTGTTGTGGGAAGCTACCACAAGGCTGGCTGTGACTCTGGGGGACTAAGAGAAGTCTGTGGCTGCAATGTAAGGTGATGTTCATGGATTGACCATCTCCAAGGTATTCCATAAAATGGGAGAGTGGCAAGGAAGAAGCTCTTGCTGAAAAGAGCCCACATCCTTCACCTGAAGGACACTGCAAAGATGTGGCGGAAAGTCTTGTGGTCTGTTTAGACAAAAATTGAACTCGATTTGCAAAACTGCTATGATCACACAAAGCCCCCTCTGCACCTGTAATGAGACAGATTCCTGCCATGAGAATCAAGCATCCAGCAAGCTTGCATTGCATCACAGCCATGCCTTAGTGCCTTGAGGTCCAAGTACCACACCAGTAAGGGATCAATAAATGAATGATTCACCCTCCACACACCCACAGCTATATTTGCAATAATTTATGATGATTCACATATTACTGTAAATTTAAATCCTTTACCCCCAAATAGCCAAATGTGAAATATCAATGGAACTTGACAACATCCTCGTCACACCCAATGGAAATCTTAACATCTTTAACTCTGCCACCTCCAGCTCTGCCTCCTGTCTTTTCATCAGTGCCACTGTCTCCAGCCCATATAACATAGCTGGTCTCACTACCCTCTTACAGACCTTCCCTTTCACTCTTACTGGCATAAATCACTCCTGACACTCTTCTCCACCCACTCCACCCTGCCTGCACTCTCTTCTTCACTTTTTTTCCGCACTCCCCATTGCTCTGAGCTGTTGACCCCAAATATTTAAACTCATCCACCTTTGCCAGCTCTACTCCCTAAATCCTCACCATTCCGCTGTCCTCCCTCTAATTCACACACATGTATACTGTCTTATTCCTACTGACCTTCATTCCTCTCCTTTCTAGAGCATACCTCCACTTTTCCAGGGTCTTCTTAACCTGCTCCCTATTCTCACTACAGATCGCAATGTCATCTGCAAACATCATCATCCATGGGGGCTCCTGTCTGATCTTGTCTGTCAGCCTGTCCATCACCATTGCAAAAAAAAGGGGCTCAGAGCTGATCCTTGATGTATTCCTACCTCTACCTTGAACACATCTGTCACTCCTACCGCAGACCTCACCACTGTCACACTCCCCTTGTACATATCCTGTACCACTCTTACATACTTCTCTACCACTCCAGACTTCCTCATATAGTACCATAACTCCTCTCTAGGCACCCTGTCATATGCTTTCTCTAAGTCCACAAAAACACAATGCAACTCCTTCTGACCTTCTCTATACTTTTCCATCAACACCCTCAGAGCAAACATTGCATCTGTAGTGCTCTTTCCTGGCATAAAACCATACTGCTGCTCACTAATCATCACCTCCCTTCTTAACATAGCTTGCACTACTCTTTCCCATAACTTCATGCTGTGGCTAATCAATTTTATCCCTCTGTAGTTATTACAGTTCTGCACATCACCCTTGTTCTTAAAAATTGGTACCAGTACACTTCTCCACTCCTCAGGCATCCTCTCGCATTCCAAGATTGCGTTAAACAATCTGGTTAGAAACTCCACTGCCATCTCTCCTAAACACCTCCATGCTTCCACAGATATGTCATCTGGACCAACAGCTTTTCCATTCTTCATCCCCTTCATAGCTGTCCTTACTTCCTCCTTCCTCCTAATCCATTGCACTTCTTGTTTCACTATCCCTACATTATCCAGCCTTCTCTCCCTCTCATTCTCTTCATTCATCAGCCCCTCAAAGTACTCTTTCCATCTGCTCAACACACTCTCCTCGCTTATGAATATATTCCCATCCTTATTCTTTATCACTCTAACCCGCTGCACATCTTTCCCAGCTTTGTCCCGTCTACCTAGCCAATCGGTACAGGTCCTTTTCAACCTCTCTCCCTCCTCTCATACAACTCACTATACACCTTATCTTTGGCCTTTGCCACCTCTCTCTTCGCCTTATGCCTTGTCTCTTTGCACTCCTGTCTACTTTCTTCATCTCTTTGACTATCCCACTTCTTCTTTGCCAACCTCTTCCTCTGTAAACTCTCCTGTACTTCCTCATTCCACCACCAGGTTTCCTTGTCCTCCTTCCTCTGACCAGATGTCACACCAAGCAC
>JAACJT020000036.1:10702635-10718138 GCA_009936485.2 Gymnarchus niloticus
GTCTTGTGCTCTCTGCCACCAGGCTTTTCACAACCCTACACTGCATAGGTACTCATGGAAATGGAAAATACGGGTCGGGTCCTTTTTCCATTCCCAGGGCTGGTCATACTCATCTGCTGGCCGCTCATCATCCCGGGGCAGGCGACTCTCCCTCTCCCTATCAGGTACCGCAAAGCGGCCCAGGCTCCGACCGCGCAGCCGCTCCTCATACGGGGTGTCGTAAAGCAGAGGCGCACCCTTCACTTGCCGGTCTCCCACACCCCGCTGTAGCTCTGGCAACGGCGAAGGAGAGATGGGAAGACAGAGAGCGTGGGCTGGGGAACGCCGACATACAAGAGGTCCGGATGGCCAAGGAGACTGCACAGCTTGTTCTGCATTTTAATGCTAACGCTAGGGCTGACATCGGGGCAGGACGGGACAGCAAGGACGAGGATCGACCCCTGGCCTTCTGAACATTCAGACAGGCCAACGTACCCTCCTCCGCTGCCGCTGTAAGCCTGAAGCAGGACTCCCCACCTCAGAATGGGAGCTGTCAGTACTGTTCATAAAGAGCAACAACAAGTGCTCTGGAACGTCATCCGAGCGCCTGGAGATTAATGCCAAAGTCAAATTTGCAGACATAATATCCATTTAGCCGAAACTAAACAGCGGTCAGCCTGAAATGGGCAGCGCTGCGTTCCTCACGGCAGGCAGTGGCAGGCAGTGGCATTGTCACAAAATGGGTATAAAACTGCGAGTCGGGGACAACAACTGCACTTAGGGACAGGGGATAAATCAGTGAAGCCAATGGTAAAGCGGAGGGGGAGAAGAACGAGGCAAACTTTAACCTTCAGATGACACTTTGGAGGAGGGTGCCCCTGCTGTCTCCATAGCAACAGGGAAACCCCCAAGGACAGACCCTGAGGTGTGTAGGGGGAGTTAAGGCATTTTATGTAGATAGAGAAATAAAGGAACAACATTTACAAATAAACAGACCCAGAAAAGACCAGGGAGCCGGATATAATCATATTTCACACCTTTGAAGGGAGCTGAAACTGAGAATGGAGAATCGTGTGAATGTGGACCTCAGTTCTGCCCATCTCTACACCACTCCCAAGATTCCCCTACTGCTAACAATTATGGCTCAATGCATTTGCCCATCGGCCTGCCAATAATGCTGTGACCGTCGCCTCCAACAGGAAATGCTGGCCATTCAACCAGCAAAATGAAGCCCCCCCCGCCTTCCCACACTGCCATTCAACGTCTAGGGGCAATAAATGACCGTGGAGCAGATGACAGCCAGTAAAGGAGAGAGAGACAAACTCACTGGCCGGGGCACTACGTCCTTCCATGGGGGGGAGGGGGGGTCTATCACTATGGGGAAGGGGGGATGAGGTGATAATTATGGGAAAAGACATTTGCAGGGGGGAGGTCTGGTTCCAGACCAGAACATCAATCTGTGAGATTCAGGCTTAAAGAGAATGAGGGAGAGATATAGCGTGGGGACAGAGAAGCTGAGGCATTGCACACGGGACACGACCGCTCTTGGCAGACTCCGAGTCACAGCACGTTAAGCTCTGCTCTCCAGGCAGGAGGAGAGAGAAGAGCCTATTTCTACAGTAACAATTAAAGCCCAAACAGAGCACAGAAGGTACCATACCGGCGATGACCCGCTGGGCCTCGTATGGCTCCATGTAGCCGGCGTTTTCGGGCGGAACCAGCTCCATCGCTGACCGGATGGGTCGCAGGTCCAGACGAGCATCGAACGGGTCGGAGTAGTCTGTATCTCTGGCCAAGGGTGCCGACGGGACCACCTGTGAAAGTAAAAGGTAGAAATGGGTTGGGGGGCAGCAAAGAGAGGCCCCCACACCCCACCTGGCACAGCTGCGGCCAAGCACATCCTTGCGACCGCAATGTCAGTAGACGGTCACGCGTCTGTTTTCCCGTCACATTTCCAAAAACAGCCCTATGGAGTCCCCTTAAGGGGGTCCGCAACACATGTACACTAAACACGGCAACTTCTCCAGCTGCCAGGCTGCGCGAGCCCAGCGCTGCGCTTGTTAAAGAGGATGTAATAATTAGCAGAAGTGGGTTGGCAGCACAGACCGCAGTACTGTGGTTTCACAGCATTTTTGCGCATCTCTATCTGCGCAGACGAGCCTGACTAATATACCCAACTTAGCACCCACACCCTCCTCCACTGGGCCTGTCGGGAGGAATGCAATATATGGGTGGGGGCACACCACATTCCAGAGGGCGACCGCAAATAATGTGTGTGCGTCTGAAAGCGAGACAGACGGGGCCCAGCATTCCGGGCTCGGTACGGGTACCAGCAGGGCACGTTTCCCGCAGCGTCAAACGTCAGCCCAAAAAGACTGGAATCTGTTAACATGCACACAGATTTTTACACCTGCTCTCCGCAATGATTAACTGGGCTTCCCAGCGCCGGAGAGAGCCTGCCTGCTGATCACTCCACTCCTCACTGGCATACCTTAGAAGGAATGCTGACGGAGGTGTTTATTCCAGTGCCCGTGTGCTGGGGCAGATAGACGGGCTATAAGCGGGTGCCCCGAGGCCATCTGCAACCCAGAAACTGTCGTAGGTGGATGGGCGGTGAATTTGTCACAGACAACATGAAGGAGCACGTCCGTTACCTTCAGGGGACTGCAAGGTCAGCTACGCAGGTCTGAACCCGCCTGGCTTGCTAATCATGCATATAAATACTGCTTTCAAAATGGCTATAATTTAATGTCTCTCAGTGCCACAAGTATCCCCTAATACACACATTATTGAAAATACAGACTCAGAAACAAACGGATGTATTTAAATATATTGCTTATGATGGACTCCAATCCAGGGTGTACCCCACCCCCGATCGGGATAAGCGATTAGAAGACGGATGGATATAATGGGACAGGACCTCCTCATGCCTTCCCTTGTTAACCCCCCTCCCCGCAGGCCTCCTGTGGCGAGACTGAACAGGGCAAAGGGTACACGGAGAGACAAGAACGCCGAGTGTCTCCAGTCTGATTATCGCTGTCTTGATCAGCACAGCGACAGAGATAATTGCGTTGGCCGCCTAGTGATTACTGTTACATTCAGCGACCCCTTTCTCCGAGAAGAAAGGAGATTGCAATCTGAACGGGGAGCATCAAATGAGGGGAATATAGAAGATGCTACCCCTAGGGCTTTGAGCATGCCTTCTGCTATTTTACCAATTTTATTCACTCTTTCCCATATTTTTCTTTTTTAATGGAAGATAACCAGCCACGTATTAATTGTTCGATATTACATATGCGTACGAATTAAAAACAGCCAAATCTATAGGATGGGGATATACAAGATGATGGAGAAACTGGTTTCGGCAGTGACGATTCACAAGTCCCCTTAACTTTTCACCACGAATCGCGTCGTTTGCAGGGTTGCATCGTTCCAGTAAAGTTGGGACGGTTCTCTACCAACACTTACTGGTTCCGGTGGGTCTTCAAAGGAGATGGCACTCAGCAGGATTTTACAGCGACCCAGATCCTGCGAGTCCACTTTGATGAGCCGGTGTTTAGGTGACACCACTTTGACATCTGAGGCGACAGACTTCAGCGGGGACCCTAAGCTGTGATGCGTTAGGTCTGACATCACAGGCTCGTTCCTCGCCCGCTTCTCCGCGTCCTCGTACGGATCTTCGAAGTCCAAGTTCTTCTGTGCGCGATAGGCCTTGAGGATCTCGCTCTCCGTGTAGTCTGGTTTGGGTGGCTGTGGTGGGGCTCGCCGACTGCTGAAACTCAGATAATCTTTCAGCCACTTTGCCATGGGTTCCTTCACAAAAGCATTCAATATGGTTGCCTCGGATGCCCGATACGAATTGATTCCTTGCGCAGTTATTGTGTAATTCTGGAGATCGTTGGCTTAAACTGAGCCTGATCTTATGTCTGCAGAGCAACCCAGGCTTAGGGAATCGAGGCGATGCGAAACTAATGGGCTTCAGTATCCACACCTCTGGTGCTTGGGGGGGGGAGGGGGAGAAAAAATAAATAAATCACGAAAGGATTTTAGAAATACTGAATCAGTGTCAAAATTCGCCCACGTCAGGCAAACGCTATAGTGCCGTCGGAGATGTGAAGACCCGAAGAGCAACACTCTTCCCCGGAGCCTTGACAGCTGGCTGTGATCGGCGGGGCTGCCGCTCCGAGAAAGAGCCGATCTTAACAGGGCACGGAAAGTCTGCTCGAAAGACAGAAATGTGTCATCAAAGTGAACCAAGATTAACATGCACGTCCTGCCCCGTCTTCATTCACTACCTTCTCTAATGTTCCAGTCGTTCTCCTTAAACTTCAAGCCACAGCTTCTCCTTTTTGACTCAGTCTAGCTTAAGTTTACAGAACATTCCGTAAGGCATTTTAAATACACAAAGTTGTTTTTTTATCAGTGCTTTGTGTATATAGGTAATCATTAAAATGTTAATTAATTTACACCAAATATGCTTTAAAAAAAACAAAACAAATAACCGCAAACCGCAGTTTATTACGTAAAATCATACAGGAAATACACAGCGTGGAGTGCAATACCGCACTGATTAAACGTGACAATGGCTAAAACCAGTTTTTAATGTAAAGCTTCACCTCTTTCGACGGTCCCTTTTCTCTAACTGCCTTCAGACTTCAGCTGCAGTCCTGCGGAGTTCGCATGCGAAGCTCTGAGAACCCTGTTGATCTCATAATGAAGCAACCTCCTAAGCATTTCAGTTAAAGTTGAACAAATTGCTGAAAAGAGTGCATTTCAATATGCAACAGCTTTAGTCACTTTCTTGGTTAATATTCAAGGAGGCAAATGTGGCTGTATATATTTATTGCAGACAATCCTCATAAAACCACTGATACCAGTATTCTTGTCGCATTTTTGATGCTATCATGCGATTTATATTCCGCCATCTGATACATAATCTTGCGCAAATGTTTTTTTTTTTTTTTAAATCTCGTATCCAGTGAACGGTGTGTCGCCTCGAGACGAGAGTTCGCCGCCTTCTGCTCCAAGCGTCGTATCTGTGGGATTAAAACGCGAACAAAGGGGGCGGGCAAGGGGGGGGGCGGGCAGCCTTTCAGCCCTTTATAGTTTTTGTTCCGAGCGCCGCTGCATAGGAAATGGGGAAAACGATCAACTCCGGGCTAGCGGCGGTGAAACATCGGACAGTTCCGCCAGGAAGCGAGTGATAACCGCGGCGAGCGAATAGCAAAGAGAATAGGAAACAATCGCCTTAAAGGGGAATATCGAACCCTCGCTGCCAATTTTTAGTCACGCCGACATTTTTATATTGTGTCTCGAACGTATGAGGGAAGTATGTTTTCGTCTTGTTTTTTTTCTCTTAAGGCATTTGTTGCGAATAGTTCAAAGGTAGATAACGACACCTTGCGTTAAGCTTCTCTACACATACGTTTCATATATGTGACGTTCTTAAGTACGGACGTCGACGTCCGACGGTTCAACACTTCGTGTGGGCTCCTGCTCAATGGGCTAAAGTTGTGTGCCCCCTGGCGGAGGCGTGGCGATTACATCCTTGTCCACGAGAGGAATAAATAATCTGAGCATTTTTCTAAGATTTGCTATTGATCTGGATAGCAGGACGTATAAGACCAAAATGTGAACTTGAAAAGAAAAATCTTTTTTTTTTTTTTTTTGCAGTAATGTGATTTGACAGTGAACTGCTTTAATGCAAATTAAATGTGACCTTCTGCAAATGTGTCTTAATCCCCTGTCTAGACAGTTTTTTAATGGCCATGTATTACAACATTCTTTATTTTTTAATCACGTAAAAGCATCCAGGCTAAAATGTAATGCCCACCAGATGTATTTTATTCATAAAACATGCAGAAAGGTTGTTGTTGTGACTAAAGGAGAAGCTCTTTTGTTTGTCCATATGTTTACTGATTGAAACAGAAGAAAGCATTTTTTCCTGTAACCTCTCCTTTTTTGTCATACATCAGTTCTAAAATACGTTTCTAGTGGCACTGGGTGGAATTAAAAATGGTTCTTTTGTTTCATAAGGCCTGCATGGTCTCACCTCGAGTGACTCCAAAGTTCAAACCCAAGTCATGACTGCACACAGCACAATGCGGCCTGATTACAGCACTTCGAAGTAATAAAGCCACTCCTGTTGCCCTTATGGAAAGTGTTTTTTAATTTGGAAAATGTGTAGAGCAGTGTTTAATAGACAGGGTATTTACGGTTATGCATTCATAGTGCTACATGCTGGATTTCATGTTAAAACAGGAAATGGCTAAGCCAAGTTTCATTAAAGCAGGAAATGACTACACCAAGTTTTCTAATTATATGAGACTGGGTTTCACTTCTAAGTGGATTAACGGGGGACTTTGACCTTACTAGTCTTGTAAATAGTCTGGCACTTACTCTACATGAAAGGATAGTAAAACAAGTTCCTGTTTTTTATTTTTGGCTGTGGCCATGTAGTAACAAAGGCAAGTAACCATTTGTATTAATCACTTGAGTAAAAACGGGCAACAAAACTTGAATGACTAAGTTAATCAAAGGGGATAAACTGTACCCAAAACTTGGGTGGCACGGTGACTCTGTGGTTAGCACTGGTGTTTCACACCTTCAGGCTTGCGTGTGTTGAGTTTGGTCATTCTCCCCATGTCGTGTGGGTTTCCATCATGTATGCTGGTTTCCTCCTGCAGTTCAAAGAGACGTGGACAATTGGTACCCCTAAGTTGCCTGTGAGCATGATTGAGTGTCTGTAGGTTCTCTGTGATGGACTGGTATCCCATCTAGAGTTTACCCCAAGTGCTCTCTGTTGCCTGAGATTCCAGGTGACCCTGTCTGAGTAGTCAAAGGATGGATGGATGGATGGATGCTCCCTAACTTTAGGGGACAACAGTAACATCATTCATACTGCCCTCTGGTGGCTGTTTTATCAGTACTACATCCATGCCAGCTATGTTTAAATTTGGTCAGTTTCACAAGTAAAATTCCCTTTTACTTGTAGGACAAGAAAGGAGCAGCAAACATTATGCACCTCTGCATTCGATTTCAGTTGTAGTCCACATTCTTTGTACAACATGATGGCCAGAAGGAAGAAACAAGAGGGTTTTTTTCACCAGAATTCAGCGCTTTCTCCATTTTGCCAACCTTATGTTCAGCTATTTACCTTACACCGGATAGGAATCACTATTCAGTTCTTCAATCCCAAATTGCACCCAAAGTCTTTCTTCTCTTTGCTGTATGAGGTGTATTTATAGCTTTTAACTCCTTATTTGGACTTCAGTGTAGTTTGATATTTTTGCAGTGTGCAGTGGTACAGTGTTACAGGGCCCTGGTACAGAGCTGTACAGTTATCCATGTTCCCAGCAGGGAGCTGTGCAGCCTCTCCAGCCTGCCATGTCTCTATGTGGGATAAAAGGACAAAAAACACTAAATCTGACTGATAGATGAGAAGCGGACTCTTCATACAACATTTATATCGATCCAATCCACAGAAAAAAACACTACAGATTATGCTCTTTAGAGACACACTGCATATAAGCTATGTGAAATGTGTTGTTCACTCCAAAGGCTTAGTTTAGTCTTATGTGTCATATATAATCACCTGTCAGGCTTGTCATTCTCCTTCTGCTGAGAAGCTGGTGATGGTGGTCATCGTCTTAGGTCCAACAGAATGTCCCTCCTGGTTCATCACTACATGTCTTCCTGTCCCTGTCAGATCCATCATAAAATCTCTGTCTTTCCCTTAAGTGCATTCTGTTCTTGTTCCTGTCTGGTCCATCAGCCCTGTATCCTTTTCGGGTCCATCAGAATGTCCTTCTCAGCTCCATCGGAATGTCCCTCTCTGTTTTGCTGAGCTGTCATGTGCTGATGCAAATGGAGCTGAGAGAGGACCAGGCTGTAATAAGGTGGCTCGGGGGAGGGGGAGAGCAAACAGCAACGAGGCAGAGGGGAAAGGTAGTGCGAGCAGGGAGGGGGGCAGGGGAGGTGAAAAGAACTTGGGCTGGAGGAGAGGGAGTTAAAGCGAGAGCGTGCGGGGGGGGTGCATAATACAGCATTAGGAAGAAGGACACAGAAGGAGAGGAGACGACAGCCAGGTACAGACTGCAGAACTGCGGTGCTGCTGTCCGCACTGTGGAAGCAAGCAGCAAAGCAGTGGGGTGAGACTGGACTTCCAGGAATCTGGAACAGCATCCTAGGGCTGCATGTGCTCTGGATGGGCTGATGTGATGGGGGTGGAGTCTGAACATGCTGTGTCACAGTATGGATCAGTGCTGGCATGATGCAGGATCTCTCTCGCTTCGTGTAGCGCTCTCCGATTCAGCCGATGCAGGGATGTTATTATGCCTCCTCTAGGGGGTCCTTGTCCCACATCCACTGCTCTTCCCCGAGGTCCGGTGAGCCGGTCTATGCTAACCGTGGGAGCTCACCGATTTTCTGCATGTGATTATCGGTGTGACCGTACGTCTGGTCAGCCCTGAGCTCTGCTTCAGCACACTTTAATGTCGTGGGTCTGGCACTGCAGATTAACAAACCCGTGCCAGTCATAGCCCCAGTGTCTGTGTCTCTGTGTGTGTGCAAATTTGCAGTCATGTACAGGTGTTTGTCTATGTCTCAGCAGTCAGCATGTAAGGAACCCTGCATCTAGTTTGTATGTGCGCATGTGCTTGTGTGTGTGTGTGTGTGTGTGTGTGTGTGTGTGTGTGTGCAAACATCATTTCCACTCTCTATGTTTGTGAAAGGAACCCAGTCCTCCTGCGTGTGTCAGTGAGGTCACCAAGCGCAGGCAGAACGCCAGGTCAGCAGTGGAGGCTGGCGCGGTGTCCTGTCCTCGCGACCCCATGGATGCCCAGCTCCTGGTGAGCTGGGTGAAGCGATACTGCCCCTGCTTCAATGTGCTCAGGGTACGTTTCAGCCCCAGCTCTCCCCAAAGGGGGCAAAAGGAATACATTTAGGGGTAGAAGCACCTTCATTCCATAAACTTCATTTCTGCATTATGAGGATTAATATTATACTGAAAGCAGTTCATCATATTTTAAACCACCATACTGCATCTTTATGTTGCTGTACTCCCAAACTATAATGCAGTATTTTGGTGTGTTTATATAGGTAACAACTCCGCTTAAAAGTCATTAATTACTTGTTTGTGTTGATACCCTTTTTGATGAATAGATTTGTTATTCAGAATGACCTGTACTTAGTTTTACAGAAAAGTGTTTGTAGTTAATAAAAATAAAGATAAACATTAATGATGTATAAGTGGGTCTTTAAACTGACAATTTGCTAAATGAATCTGGGAAAATTCCTATAGCGCGACGATGAATTCTGAGCGTTCGCCATCAGTGATACTTCCTCATCAACGGGCTGTCTGTGTGTGATCCGGCTTTGCTTGATGGTCTTGAGCAGATTCGCACGGCAGAATCCTGATGTGATCCTGACCATATTTGTTCTCCTTTTGCCAGACTTTGGACTGGAATAAAAGTGATGAGAGGCTGCTGCAGGCCGTGGAGCAGAACAACCCAGATAAGGCGTCCGCCCTGCTGGTCAAGAAGGGGCTGTGTGCCTCCAAGCTAGATCCGGAAGGAAAATCTGCGTGAGCCTGTGAATTGGTCATATTTTCATACACTTATTATATTTTTAACCCTTTAATATCCATGCATCCTTAAATATCCTGGTCAAGTTTGTGCTGAGGGGCTATAGCCTATCCCAGGCAGCTCAGGACACGAGGCTGGGGTACACTCTAGATGGGATGCCAGTCAGCCTTGAATATGTTTGATATAACATGCAAATAAATAAATAGATATTAAAGTCTGTAAAATTTAATAATGTAGATTAAGGTGGGCAGCACCGTAGCCTTACAGGTGGAGGCTAATGTCTTCCTGGGTATGGATTTTGGATCATCCCCTGCATTTGTGTGGTTTCCTCCTATGTTGTCTCTCAATGGCCCACAGTATATGAGTGTGGGTGTCCTATGATGGACTGGCATCCCATCCCGGGTGTCCCCTGCATCCTAGGATAGGCTCTGGTCTGGTCTCACTGTGACCCAATCCTGGAGAAGTGATTATGGAAAACAGATGGAATGAATTGATGAATATTTGTGTATGACAATCCCACTACAACAGCTCATCTTCAGACAGCGATTAACAGTCCACCGGTCTCTCTTCCCCAGGTTCCACATCAGTGCATCAAAGGGACGTGTGGAGTGTTTGGATGTCTTCCTGTCACATGGCGTCGATGTCACCAGCACAGATGGGAGGGGTAACACCACCACATCTCACAGACTCGAGGCAATTCATCAGCAGACAGGAAGAGCACCGAGAAGAGCTGGGGACTGACAAGAAGCCATGTCTGCAGGGGATTAGACTCGTCTGATTTAAACAGTACAGCCCGAGTCCAATTTCTGTGACTCGATAGGGTTGTGACTCAGACTTCAGTGTTTGAAACAGCATGCTAAGCGTATTAAGCAGTGTACATTAATGGAAAAAAATCACTGAAAAATGATCTGCAGAATTTTTCAGTTTTTCACTCAATGACTTGGACATTACTCCCTGCTTGGGATTCAAACATGAACTCAGACTTGAGTGACCTGTAACTGAGACCTCATTACCAAAGTTGGATTTCTAGTTTCTTTTTGAAATATTTATCATAGTGTACCTTTTCACGTGAGCTTAATATCCAGGCCCCTCTTAGGATTCCAGCTCCCAATGGTAACATGTCTGGTTATTTAAACACCAGATTATCAGCTGAGTCCTCTCTCTGGTTCTTCCCTAGGGCTCAGCGCCCTACACCTCGCAGCTAGGAACGGCCACGCCACATGTGTGAGGAGGCTGTTACTGGTGAGCGCTCCTCCTGCTGTGGCGGGGATGTGTCAGTAGGGAGTTGGCTCCAAATATCTACATTGACTGGCACGCACTGAGAGATTTAACACAGTATAAGGAAATTTCCCTTTTTCTTTGAAGTGATGCACTATGGAGTTACGTACAGTAGAGTACAAGGTCTGCTACCTGACCCATTACTGTTTTATAGGAGGGGACCCCTGTGGATTTAATCGATCGCTTTGGCAGGACAGCTCTGCATCATGCAGGTAGGAGCTGAGAAATCCCGTTGTCGTAAATCCCAGCCCATTGTCGCGTAAGGGAGGCAGAGCTCCTCCACCATAAGCTCCATAAACTCTAACTTTCCGTTGTCTTCTTTCTCTGTCTTGTGCTCCGATGCTGATACAGTGGTTCATGGATATTTATCCTGTGTAGAGATGCTGGGGAACTTCAAGGCCCGTGTAGATGCACAAGATGAGGTAGGTAATTATTTATGAAGCTGGAATGGAATTTTGATTACACTCTGAGCGATACTAATTTAGAGTAACCCTTAGTGATTTTTGACACCACTGTAGTTCTATTGTGATGTGTTGTGGATACAAACACTTGGTGTTTTTGCCACAGGATGGCATGTAAATTGCTGCGGAGAGTGTGGTCAGTCAGAGAGGATTGTGAGTAATGTGTTAAAGCCCACCCATGTTTCTTCCACAGGATGGGTTGACACCGCTCCTCCTGGCGGCTCAAATGGGCCGTGCAGAGCTGTGCGTCGTCCTATTAGACCGTGGCGCTGATGTCAACATCTCAGACAGCCAGGGCAGGTGGAGGCTCCTTCCAGCCCTTGAAATTAAACACAATTTTAAATACACACAGAGCTCATTGTTCCAATAGTGTGGAAATGCTTCTCAAATATTTGTTTTTGTTTTCTCAAGTTAAACTTGTTGCCTGGCTTTAAAAAGCTTATGTTCTAGTTTCTGCCCATGCTGGACCACTGACCACACAGTCTAATCATCTCAGATCAGCCTTGATGTTAGCGTATGAGAATGGCAGTTTGGAGACAGTTGATGCATTGCTGAGGGGCGGGGCCAACCCTCAGACTGCCAATGAGGGCCACTGCTTGAATCAGCTGCTCCAGCCCACAGTACACGCCACAGGTAATGTCAGTGATGTTGTCCGGCTGGTGTCAGAACAGGGTAGTGATTTGATGTTGGATGCTCTTTGGCACATTCAGTGTGAAAATGTGTTAAGAAGTACAGCTAAATCTTTTTGTTCTGCATCCCAGTTAAGCTGAGGCTTAAAAGATCTGTTATCTGTATTTCATCTTTCCACTCCTTCCTCCCTTTGACACCAAGCACCAGAAGGCAGCAGTGAGGAGGTAACTGTGTTTGTTGCGTTTCGGTGGTATAGCAAGGACTGTAAAAGTGGGCGGGGCAAACGAGGAGCAGCCATTTTTTGTAGGGGGAAAACCATTACCTGTTGCAAATTTGGGCAACAGTTTCTGGGGGATGGGGGACAAATAGGGGACTTCCTAGGCCCACTTGCTGACTCTTGCATCTCTTAGCTGTGCCACTGTTGTGTATACCTACTGTCACATGACATGGCATTGCACTGTGACATGGTACACAGTGGCTGCTAGCATGGGTTTGCTATTTAAATCCTCTTATATGCTGTTCCTCCTGTTCTTCACTTCAAGATGATAGCAGGCTGGTCAGCTACTGTGAGCTCACAGCTGTACAGATTAATCTTATGAGCAATAATGGACAATATAGTTTAATGCTGTCATCTCTTTCAGCATGAGTAGTAATAAGCTGCATAATTATATTTGCAGTAATTTTTTCTCCATCCACAGATCTAAATATTGTGTTTAAAAAGCCCTTTTAATTTAAGCAATAACTTTTCTCATCCTAAGCCAATTTTGATCATTTTTGGCAGAAATACGCCGTAATAAAATTGTAACAAAGCGTGTATTTTACTTCCCACCACGCCTGTTTTATGTACTCCTATTGAATCTTGCAAGACAAGCAACAAATCTGATTAATGTTCACAATGATAAACAGGAAAGTCAGGTGACAGTCAAGTTAAAAGTCATACAGTTAGAGGAAGTATTCAAAGTGTCATCTGGTAGCTTTCACACAAGCCTACAGCTGAAAATGATCAAATTATCAAAATCGGCTCATGATCAACAATCTTATTACAAAAATAAAAATGTTTTAGTTTTTCTTTTTTGAAACACTGTATTAGTGATGGTTCAAGTGAGGCTTCAAACCAGCATGAAGCCTCATTAAGCACCAGCACTGATTGGTTAGTTCAGGACATTCTCACTCACCATGGGTTATGAAGCCTCATTTGTCCCATTGCTCCTTAGTATGTGGAAAGGAGTACAATTAAATTCCATTGTTGTCTGTACAGCTGGTACTGAATTATAATCTATGGGGTATTTGTATCAGTCTTATTCTTCTCGGCTGATGGGTTACTCAGTGACACTGAGTTGTTTTGTATGAGATGGAAAAGATTTTCAGGCTACAACCAGCGAGAGCTTATCTATCCCAGAAGACTGAGGGTCTGGAGTGGCAGCGCCACAGCACCCTCAATGCCCTGGAGGAGGTATTGCATGTACTGTACAATCACACAACACTGAGTGTACCGGTTAAGTTTGGGTGTATAAGACTGTGATATTCCATCTGGTGTGAAAAAGTACACTTTCACATTCAGCTGTCGATTACCTTGAATTATATACAAAAAAATGATCCTTTTTACATTCCATATACCCACCATGCTACAAAACCAGGAAGATAACAGTAACTGAGAGTAAACATCACTCAGCACATAACAGTAAGCTCTAATAACTGGACAGGTTTCTGTGAACACACCTCTGAGTGTATATGCATGCATTCATGTACCTTAACCCCCTCCCCCAGCTGTGTGTGCTGCAGGAGCAGCTGGAGAGGGTGGAGGCGGAGCGGGTCAGGCTCCAGCTTGCCATCCGGGAGCTACTGGAAGCCCGGCAGATGGAAAGAAAGGATGGAGGTGTGTGACGCACCTACCCTGAAATATGCTCTCCCGTTTCCTTTGATGCTATTTTGTTACAACATTATGCCTCAGAATATGATTATCACCAAACCGACTTTGCAAATTTGTAGCATTTAGGTCAAAACTTCAGAGTTGACCTTGTATGAGAAAACCATGCGTGAAATTAAACAGAAATGAAGTGAAAACACAAGATACCTTTTAACGGTGCTGCCTTTATAGTGCTGTGCTCTTCCAGCTGTCTGTTGGGTTTGCAGGGTCCTCACTCAGGTATGTCTCCCAGGGGCAGAGAAACCACTGTCCCCGAGGTCACGTGACTCTGAGCCTGAGTTCGTCTCCGCTCGGGAGGACTACATGTCACAGGGGGACTGTGACTCTCTCCGGACACCACTGAGTCAGGGGGAGCTGCACGCCTGGTGGGCTCTGCAGGGGCAAACATGTGATCAAGCGTTCAAGGCGCAGGTACAGCTGGCCACGCCGTTTTCTGTTTTATTGTCCTATTTAATAGTTTTTTTTTCTCACTTTAATATCAGTTTTTATCACTGGATATTTCTCTTACAAAATCGGCCTTGCAAAAGCAGCATAATTTTTCCCATGCTCCCCCAGTGAACACACACACACACACACACGCGCGCGCGCACAGCACGTGTTTCTCGACGTGATCTCAAGCATTGACACACATGCATTCAGGCGCCGTTCAATCACTAAAATAAAACATGGTGGGGGGCTTTACTCCTGTGGCGTGCCCGCTGATGGCCTACAGGGGATGGAGACCTCGGAGACGGACAGCGTGGATATGCGGAGTGTGTACTCCCTCCTGGTCCCTCTCGATCTCTACGACTCTCTGATAAACCAGAACGAAGAGCGACAGGAGCCCGGCTGTGCCTTCCAGACTTCGGCTGCAGCCTCAGGCTTGGCCAAAGAAAAGGGGTAAATGACATCATATCCTCTCTGTATGCTTTTTCATGAGAAATGGGCCCCGAGCCACCACCGCACAATATTTAACAGGAGCAAAGAAGGTCTGTTATAACCCCATACAGGCCTCAAGTACTTACGTAGCATAATTAGGAACATAAGTAGTAATTACTGAAAAGTCTGTTTTTTTAAAAGGCTGTGTGGTCTCACTGAAACAATTTTAAAATTGAAAACAGATTATTATAATGACATTGGTATATGACACTGAACTTGATGAAGGATGCATAGCTTGCTGCAGAAAAAGAGATTTAGTACTCGGTGTACATTTGCATGGTTTAAGAGATTTTCATTTGTTTCTGTTCTCTTTCAGGGGTGTCGACTCAGTGGAGGAGGGGGGGCAATTGGAGGACATGTGCTGGCTGAAGAAGAGGCTGCAGGACCTGGAAGAGGAGCTGGCTCAGGCCCTGAAGGAGCTGGATGAGTTCAGAAGTCAGGAGCTGATTAGACAAATGGTTGTCAGTGGAAACCAGGAGGTAGAGCAGCACAGAGAGGATGATGTGCCAGCTCGGTGTGTGGATAGGGATGGGGAAGGTGGGAAGGACGGTGCTGGACAGATTGAGACTGAGGAGCAGATAAAGCCAAAGGTAAAACTGGAGGGAAATGAGGGAAATGAGACAGTGGTGCAGCTGGACCAGAAAGAGGAGGAGACAGAGGTGGAGATAGACATGAAAGAGGGGGAGACAGAGGTGGAGATAGACATGAAAGAGGGGGAGACAGAGG
>JAACJT020000036.1:10718238-10738481 GCA_009936485.2 Gymnarchus niloticus
AGACAGAGGTGGAGATAGACATGAAAGAGGGGCAGACAGAGGTGGAGATAGACATGAAAGAGGGGCAGACAGAGGTGCAGCTAGACATGAAGGAGGTGAAGACAGAGGTGGAGATAGACATGAAAGAGGAGAAGACAGAGGTGCAGCTAGACATGACTGAGAAGGTAACAGAGGTGGAGATACACACAAAAGAGAAGGAGATGGAGGAGCTGGACAAGGAAGATGCAGGGTTAGCGGTGGAGCTGGACAAAAATGAGGCGGGGTCAGGGTTGGGGCTGGGTAAGAAAGGGGAGGGGCCAGAGGTAGAGATGGATAACCCATATGTACAGTTACACAAGAATGAGGTGGAGACAGAGGTGGAGCTGGGTAGGAAAGGGGTGGAGAGAGAAGCCCTGACAGAGAAAGGAAAATCTGAAGATGAGACTGGGACTAGTATCCAGCAGGAGTCTATGGTATATCTGGAGCTGGATATGGTAAGGATCACCCTGGGCCTACAGCTGGAGCAGGTCGCCCAGGAACGGGCGGAGTTGACTGCACAGCTCAGCGAGGCTCTTCTGGAGCTACAGAGGCTTCGAGATCTGCATGCTGAAGACGAGGAAGGCACACAGCAGGAGGAGGAGGAAACTTCTCCTTCACTCAAGTCAGGTGCCTCTTTTCACCATGTTTCTGTCTGCCCCGTGAGCGTGCGTCTGCCTTTGTAGGCTTTCATATTGAAAATATCTGGCTTCCATGTGGTTCAAGGTGCAGGCTAACATCCTGAAGTTTACAGGATCAAGTTCCAGTGGGACTCTGCTCTTGTGCACTTGAGAAAGGTTCTTAACTGTCCCAACAGAAAATCCAGCTATAAACATGCATTTGACACAGTTTGAGGTAAATCCAATGTAAAAGTACAGTGTCAATATCGCCACTGTACCAGGATTCTTGTTTCCATCCATGTGTGAGCATGAGGTATGGCTCAGTGATGACGATTTGTAACTCATTTTAGTTGGTTCTGGTCAATCCAAAATTGACCATGTGTTTTTTCTATCCAATCAGATTGCTGTACTCAGACATCATTGGTCTGGACTGATGTTACAGTGATGGAGGAGTCAAGTGTGATGCAACAGGAAATGTATAATTGCTCATGTGGACAACAGGATGCCCTTCATGCCTCCCACCACCAGGGGGCATTGTCTAAACTTACTGATGAACTTGCCAGAGCAACAAATGAGCTCCAGGTGGAGAGGGTCCTACGCGAAAAGGGTGACCAAGAAATCGCTGGGTTGCAAGCTGAACTGCAAACCATGCAGCAAGATATGGTATCCAAAGAAGAGCATGAAGAAGTCAAGGTAATTAAAGGTTTACTGCATAAAGTGATATGTCATGCATCTGTCACACATGTTTTTAAAAAGTTAAAAGGTAAAAAATGTTACATTGTAAATTTTTTTCATTTTCTTCTTGTGCGAACAAGTGTTCTTGGTTTTCCAGTTAGCTCTGCAGCGCTTCCTGGAGGCAAATGAGAGCAATGAGCAAGATGCACAGCAGGCCCAGCAGGATGGGCAGCCAGGGGCAATGTCCTGGGAGGAACATGAGGCTCTCGCCGGCACCCTGAGAGCCCAGATCAGCATCCTTACTGCCCGGATGAACAGTCTCTCTCGCAAGCACCAGAACACTTGTGGCCAGGTCTGTGTGTTTGTGTGTATATATATGTATACATATGTATATATGTAAACGGGCATATCTATGTGAGTGTATGAAGGAATATTAGCTGACCAGTGTTTTGCACAAATGTGTAAGTTTACTGGGAAGCAGGGTAAGTTAACCTGTACATGTGATAGGAAGGTTTGTGCTGTGTGTGGGTATTACACTGTTTGCCTGGATATTGCTGCCTCAAGGTGCTGAGGGTGCAGAGGGAGGCTCTGTTCAGCAAGGCTGCTCAGCAGACAGCTGAGGCCCAGTTGTACACTACCAGGCAGCATCTGGCTCACCTGAGGACCCAGTCTGGATACCTGAACCTGGGTGTAGCCAAGGAGGGAAGCAGGGTGAGAGGGAGGGGTACTGTTAGCCGGGGGGGGGGGCTCCTGAGGTTTACCTGTGAGAATCCCTGAACAACTCCAATGAACTACCCAGATGTTTAAATTGTTAAAATTGTATGTGGCTTTGGATTAAAGATAATTGAGTAGATACTTGGGTGATGATACAGTACAAGAGCAGAGGTAAAATCAGTTTATGCAGTTCTCCCTCAGCAGTTTTTATTTTCATTCTGTGCAAAGGTGTCTGTTATATAACTATATGAAGCTTCACAGCTCGTAATGAACAGAACGTGACAGAGCGATAGATTGAGATGGAGAAGGTAAAACCTTGAAATATAATGAGTAGGACAGGGTGGAGGTGAGGAGAGATGTGACTCTCACCCTACCTCTTCCTTTTGAAACCCCTAGCTTGCAGAGCTCTCCCAGGATGTCCTCTTCGGGAATCTGCCCCTCACACTTGTCCTTCCCCCCTCACCCTGCTTCGACCAGCAGGTGGTGCCAAAGAGCAAAGTTGCCACTTTGACACGGCAGCTCCAGGTAAGGTCAAATTGTTTTCTGGATGTCGATACCACCTCTGGTCCTTCATAGTGGGATCTATGTGCTTCTCTCCATTGCACTATTCTGTCTCACTCTTGCATTCCTTTCTGTGTGCAGGACTGGGAGGAGAAACACCGCGCTGTGGTGTCTGTGTACCGTGCACACCTCCTGGCCGCTGTTCAGGTGAGCAAGATGATATAGGGTTGCTCAAAGTGGCGAGAGAACGCCTTGAGTTTGTGGCAAATGGGTCAAGCTTCATCTTGTTCTGCACAGCTGCCCGATGGTTATGACCAGCAGTAAGAGGTCACGGTGTGTCTATGTAGGCTGTCGCAGCCTACAAAGCTCTTACAGTGGAGGCCATGGCATTGTAAGTAGTGATTGGACAAATGAGACTTCAAAACCTGTGATGGGTGAGAGTACCACTATCGCCAGCATTGATTGGTTGTTCAGGATACTCCCACTCTCCACGGGTTCTGAAGCCTCATTTAGCACTAGCTTTGACTGGTTAGTCCAGGATACTCCCACTCACCATGGGTTTTGAGGCCTCATTCAGCACCAGCATTGATTGGTTGTTCAGGGTACTCTCACCACTATAGATTTTGAAGCCTCATTTGTCCCATCACTAATTGTGCGTGCTGCTTCTCTGGTCATGGTGGTGAGCAAACCTGTCCCTGTCTCTCAGGGCCGGATGGATGAGGAGGTGCAGGCACTGCTGCTACAGATCCTGAGGATGACCCAGACAGAATCAGGGCACTGAGCAGACGCAGATACCCGGCTCCTTGAAACATCACCCGCCCAGAATGCTTGCGGGCCACCTGGATTGGGATCCCATACTGCATCTCATGCAAGACCTGCTATCTCTGCTTCACATGTGGAATGGTCAAGAATGAGAATTGCTCAGCTCTGTAGTCACTGTATTAGGCTGTGGAACTGACATAATAAACTAGAAACTGTATTCAAATTTAGACCCAGAATACAACACGAGTCAGGCTGACACCTCAGCAAACATTCTGTCATTTTATGTCTAGATAACACTTAATATATAAATGATGTCCATTTGGATCCAGAAATTGTGTCAATAAATGAGCGGTGGCTCTGACTTTTCTTAGTTGCTGTGCTTATTTGCTTGAATTCGTGGTGTGGTGAAGCACACAGTCTGCTTCCGATTAGCATGGAGGTTATGTAATGCACATACCCTCCCCCCCCCCAACAAAACCCCCTAATGCTTCCTCCAGTATCAGAGTTACTGCTGGGAATCACATGGGACCGAGATCTGCAGCCGGAAACTTCTGGTAAGACTGCTTCTTTAATCTACTATATCTCGCATTCAGTAGTGGTTTAGATTAACATGCATTCAGGATAAACGTAACTACACATACAAGCCAGTATTCTAGCCAAAATGCACAAGTATGATTTATGTATATTGCTGTTTCCCATCATTAATATCCTGCTTGACACATGAAATTAAGAGACTGAACAACGATAATAGAGTGACATGTCTCGATATTTCTTGTTAGTGGTTAATTAGCAACAGCAAAACTAAGTGTAGACTGAAAACACTCAATTGTAAATAAAACTGGAAACTCTTTTCAAGTTTATCTTCTCGTTAATGATTTTCATGCAGTCATGTGACCTTCCTCTTTTTCTGTCCTGGCATGGTGCCAAGGTGCACAGTCAACACAGTATAATGAAGCCTTGGGTCGTCACATTCCTGTTGGGTGCATCAACCTGCACCGCAGCCCCCCAGCCTCAGAATGATGACCTCCCTGTGACAGGTGACATGCCCCTTCTTCGGCATTTCATCGTCAGAGAAATACGTGACGTGTGTTTTAATCATTCCTTTCATTCTGTCGTAGAAGTATATGTGAATGTAGGATCTGCTTTCTCTATTGCCTGCATGGACGTGAAACAGAGGCAGGTTGATGCAGGGGTGGAGTGGAAGCAAAATGGCACAGTCCTGGCCTCAGGCATGGTTCTGACCCTGCAGAACACCAGTCTTGAGAACAGAGGCATTTACACCTGCCACACGGCCAGCGGGACTGTGCTACAGAAACTGCACCTCCAGCCAGGCTGTGAGTTTACTTCATAATTGATTTCTCTTTGTAACTACACATGGCTTTAGAAGAACAGAGTATTGGTATAACTGAATATGAATATGATTCATGTTACAGTGATTGATCTGCGGAATGTTCTGGGATCTAACTGAAATGTGTTCCTTGCAGACCCTCCCTCAACCCCTAAGGTTGTCTGTTGGTCCCCCAATTACCCTGATAGTATCTTATGTTCCTGGGATGAGCAACCAGAGCCCATGCTGCCAACAAACTACATCGCCACCTACAGGTAGGAGACTGACACCTAATATTAGAAGATGTCTGTGATCTGTAATTTGCTTAGCTTGGAGTACTGCATTTTATCCCAGTCTGGATAGAAAGTAAATGTTCACTGCTTCCAGGGACAGACAGTGTTGATGTCACTTCCTCCCTCACCTTCCAGTTTGCAGCATTCCACAGAAGTGCTGCCATGCCGTAGTGTCCCAGGTGCAAATCACCGCTGCTTGATGGAGGGGATGAAACTCTTTAGTATGGACTATTACATCCTCAATGTTACAGCTATCAACCCACTAGGTTCAGCCACCCACCTCTTGTTCTTCACTTTGGAGGATATTGGTGAGCCCAGCGCCATCACATTGCTACCACTGGTATCTCATTTCTGCATAAAAGTGTGGTCATAATGCACCGATAGCTCTGTGTACCAAGGAATGGCAATAGGTTATATGCTGTAGTCCATTTCTGGTGAAACATAATCCTGTTCTCTGTTTGTTCTTCTCTGCTCAGTAAAACCAGACCCTCCAGTTAACGTGAGGGTGGTACCGGGTTCGACTAAGCAGCTGATAGTGGAGTGGGCTCCACCACCCACCTGGACCAACCTCTCCTACTTTCCGCTGAAATACAAAGTGAGGTTCTACAGGAACGGCGAGGGTTTGGCTCACATCGTAAGCATTCCACCTCTTCATGCTTCTGCAGCACCTAACTTGTTTCATTTGTTTGCACGTTCAGCTAGGACACAAACTAGCACAAGAGCTGGTCCTCTGGGACAATGGCTCAGAACCCCTGCTATAAAAAGTTACCCCATATAGCTTTTACACTCTGATTAGCATTTTTAGGCTTACATGCAAAAAACTGAGACAAGTTTGCCTTCTCTCTCAGCTTATATCGTTGGTTGGTTGGGGTTGGAAAATCTGAGTACTTTGCAATTCTCCAGGAAGTGTACAGTTATTTTGAAAGGAGTTGTTAGTCAAGCCTTGACTGCCCCAATAACTTGGTTATCATTAAGAAAATCCATTGGCAATGCCTGTAAGATTGATTCTGGAAAACTTATCTCATGAGGTTTGAAGATGCATATGAATATCACTGTAACATCCAGCACCTCCCTCTGCAGCTGGGTCCGTATGAATCCGTAAGGATGACACTGAAGGGGCTTTGGCCTGGGAGCACTTACCACATCCAGATTTCTGCCCAGGATCTGCTGGATTTGGGCCAGAGCAGTGACTGGACCATGCCTGTGACTGCCACAGTGGCGTGACACAGACAGAATAAGCACCCCTCCTCCCAGAAGACAAGTGTGTCATTACCTCCCCCTGTTGTCTAATCACTCACACACATTTCACCCATACAACTTGACGCATGATTTGTATCCTTTGTGTGTACCATCTAAACACCACTGTGGTCATGAATCATATAATTAAAAACAAAACAGATACCACTGTTTCTGTGCTCCAACACCTTTGAGACACTATAAAATATATATAAAAATGTATATAATATATATATAATGTACATATATATAATGTATATAAAAACTGTAAAAAAACAATGCATAACATGGGTTCAGGAACCAAACTCCTGGAGAGGGGCTGGACTCTATTCCAAACTGGAATTGCCCTGGGTGAGAAGCGTCAGGCTGGTTTACTCATAGCCCTCTGGTTTGGCGCCTACATGCCAGAGTTTACCCTGGTGAACGAGGGTTGCTTCACTGTGACTTCGAGTCAGGGGACGGACTCTGACTGTTGACTGTGCTTATATTCCAAACATTAGATCAGAATATCTAGACTTCTTGGAGACCATGGGTGTGGTGCTGGAAGGTGCTCCCTCTGGGGACTCCGTTGTGCTACTGGGGGACTTTAACACTCACATGGGTAACAACAGTAAAACCTGGAAGCGTGTGACTGGGAGGATCGGCCTGCCTGATCTCAACCCAAGCATTGGACTTCTGTGCTAATCACAGATTATCCATAACCAACACCATGTTCAAGCATAAGGGTGTTCATAAGTGCACTTGGCACTAAGACATCCTAGGCCGTAGGTCGATGATCGATCTTGTAGTCGTATCATCAGATCTGTAACTGCATGCCTGAGACACTCAAGTGAAGAGAGGCGCTGAGCTGTCAACCAATCACCACCGGGTGATGAGTTGAATCAGACGGTGAGGGAAGATGCCAAACAGGCCTGGTGCACCCAACCGTATAGCGAGGGTGCACTAGGGGGGTCTACAGTACCAGAGGCTCTTGTCTGGGAGATCTTCAACGACAATCTCTGGTAGAACTTCTGCTGCATTCCGAAAGAATCTGGAGACATTGAGACCAAAAGGACATGACCTGCACCTCAGGTACTGAAGTGGCTGTGTGGAGCTTGTTGATGCCTGTTCTGGTTGCAATCCCTGAAACCAATGATGGACACCAGTGGTGAAGGGAGCCATCAGGTTGAAGAAGGAGTCCTACTGAGCTTGGATACCTTGTGGGACTGAGGAGGTAGCTGACAGGTACCGGCAGGTCAAGCGGACTGCGGCTTTGGCAGTTGCAGAAGCAAAATCTCAGGTGTGGTAGGAGTTCAGTGAGGCCATAGCACATGACATTAAGTTGGATTCAAAGAGATTCTGGCAAACTGTCAGACAACTCAGGAAGGGGAAGTGGTGCTTTGCCCATACTATTTATTGTAGAGATGGAGTGCTGTTGATCGCAACTGGGAATACAGAGGGGGGTGGAAGGAATACTTTGAGGATCTTCTGAATTCCACTGACATGCCTTCCTTGGAGGAAGCAGAGTCCAGGGACTCGGAGGAGGACTCACCCACTAGGGTTGAGGTCACTGAAGTAGTCAAAAAACTCTTCAGTGACACTACTCTGGGGGTGGAAGAGATTCACCCTGAGTTCCAGAAAGCTCTGTATGTTGTTAGGCTGTCTTGGCTGACACGCCTCTTCAACATTGTGTGGGGGTCAGGGACAGTGCCTTTGGATTGGCAGACTTGGGTGGTGGTCCCTGTCTTTTAGAAAGGGGACTGGAGGGTGTGTTCCAACTTTAGGGTATCACAGTTCTCCACCTCTAAGAAGGCTTATGCCAGGGTACTGGAGACAAGAGTCTGTCCATTGGTCAAATCTTAGATACAAGAGGAATAATGCGATTGTCATTCTGATTGTGGAACACTAGACCATCTCTTTACCCTCACAAGGATACTTGAGGGTTCATGGGAGTTTGCCCAAGCAGTTTATATGTGCTTTGTGGACTTGGAAAAGGTATATGACCGTGTCCCTCGGAGTGTCTTGTAGGTAGTGCTTTGGGAATATGGGGTACCAGGCCCACTGCTAAGGGCCATTTAGTCCCTGTATAACCGGAGCTTGGTTCACATTGCAGGCAGTAAGTTAGACTTGTTCCTGGTGGGTGATGGACTCCACGAGGGCTGCCCTCTGTCACTGATTCTGTCCATAACTTTTATGGACAGAATTTCTAGGCACAACCAAGGGGCTGAGGGTATCTGGTTTGGTGGCCTCAGGATCTCTGTTTAGACTGCTGCCCCATGACCCGGATACAGCAGTGGGAAATGGATGGATGTACAGATGGATGGATGGAGCTGGGAGCAAATCTGCTAGAGTGGTGTAGTGTGTGATCCCCAGTACATCAAAAAGCTGCACCAATCAGTCATTAAGTATAAGATTTGACTTGAAAAGCTATTGAGTGAGGAGGCACCCTAAGATTCAAAGCAGTCAGACTGAAAGTGTGCACCATCTCTTATTGCATGCTCAAACTAGGAAATGCCAATAACAATTAAGTCAAATGGCTTTTACAACAAAATCCAACATCTATTTGTATATTCTAATAATTTAGCACTGGTAAATACTGTAATTTATTAATTATTTAGCTATTAAATAGTCACTATATAACTCAGGAAACAAAATTAAACATCTGAACTAAATTTCATTGTAAGAGTATTATAATATATAAACATAACATAAAGCAGATACTTGTAAGGCAATATGAAGAACTTAAAAGTTCAAAAATAAAATTTTGTATTTTATTCCATCTATAGCAAGGGAAACATAAACCTGCATTTTTTAAAAGCATTAGCTGTTCGACACGGCATACTGTAATTGCCATACACAGTTGTTATATTGTACGTCTGTTGGTGGTATTCTAGAGTACCACAGTTTTATTCACCCCAGCTGATTCGGTCCTCCATATACAATTCAATTAATACGATTCTACTCCTAGGTGGCATCTGCGGTCGCAAGTAAAAGTGAAGACGCTGCATAAACCTGGTTTCTGAAGGCTCTTTGTCCACTAATCGCTCTTTGTCCACTAATCTGTTTACTGCCATTACCCGCTAATGGCAATAAGCAGATTTTGAGAAAAGTGTGAGACGGTACAGATTGTGTTAATGAGCTGTGGCATGTGTCAGTATATCGTGACACCGGAGTTCACAGGGTCACTTTCCCTTGGATATCTCAGTCCGGTAACAGTGGGCTGGCATCTGGTCAGCAGAATGGTTCATAATATAAAGTGGTTTTTAGTACAATGGTGATTTAATTATGACAAAGTCACTGTTCGAAAAAACTAAAACCGACGCTATTTTGAAGTCTCGTTTATTTTACTCTACTTACAACTTAACCCGACGATTAAGAAATTAAGGGCGTAATTCGAACAAGCACTTCCCAAATCATCGCCAGAAAAAGGATATACTGTAAATCTAATTTCGACTATTATAGCCAAAAAGTCAGGTACGTTTATTTAGAATGAAATGTTAAAGTTCACACACTGACATTTTCTAACTCCCTATATAACTAGAGATTCGGTTTAAGTGGATTGAAATGTCAGATAGGTAAACTTTTAATGAAACTTTTACTGAAAAATGGGGAAAATTAGGTCAGAAATACCGAATTACCGAATGTTGAAATATGTGCCGTTACCTCACGCCTCGAGGGGCGTGGCTGTTTGGAGCCGGTGGTCGTTTTCCCCGCCCGTCTCAGCCAATCAGAGGAGACACGGGTCGTTTGAGTTTAAAATCTTGACCGCCGCGATTTCCACTACTTGTTCACGAGACTGCGAAGCTAACGATCGAAACGGCTCTAAGCAGGACATTAAATAAAACGAAAATGTCGAAAAAGCAGATATACTACTCCGATAAGTACACAGACGAAGAGTTTGAATACAGGTAAGCTAGCGTGCTAACATTAGTAACTGCAATTCATTCATGTTCTAATTTATGTTTTGTGTCAAAAATTTACGTTGTAGTCTGCTTCATAACGGTATTTTAATAAGTGAGCTTTTTAATTTGTCGTATGGTTGTCATGAACGACGCTGTGCAAATAGTGGGCGAAAAATTGACAAGTAATAGAGGGGTCCAATGGAACTCGTTTACTCGGAGTAGTTAGACAGACGACTTGTTTTGATACTATAAGTAAAATATTCAAGGTAACAGTCATGTAGATTTAATAGTTTGTCCAACACCGAAAGTTTATGTCACTGTGTATTTGATGTAGAAAATATTAAATAGTAAGATGGGTCTCTGTCAGACACGGTAATTTTCATACTTTGCGCATGCGTGTTGTTTCCGTATGCGAGGGTACTGGCGTGGACGGTTATCGTCAGAAGCTGACGAACTTCTACACTTTACAAGCAATTTTCATTTCATGTGAAAGTCGTCTGCTGCCAAAGGCGGCTGGCAGTATTGCCTTGCCTTTAAGGCCAGTCCTGCTTCTGTGTTGTAATGGCAGGCACGTCGTGCTCCCGAAGCAGCTGTCCAAGCTGGTGCCCACATCCCATCTGATGTCTGAGGAGGAGTGGCGAAGCATCGGGGTGCAGCAGAGCCAGGGCTGGATTCATTACATGGTCCACAGGCCAGGTGAATAGCACACATACTTCAATGCATAGTGCCTTAACTCTTAGTGGTGTGCGTTTGAAAGCAAACGTAGTACTAGTGATGGAGCGAATGAGGCTTCAAAGCCTATGGTGGGCGGGAGTATCCTGAACAACCAATCAATGTTGGTTGTCAATAGGCAGCCTTGATTGGTATTTTGGGGTACTCCCACCCATCACAGGTTTTGAAGCCTCATTTGTCCCATCAGTAGTAGATACTGTATTTCCCGTGTGTTCTTTTAAGTTAGTTATGCTTCACGCTTTGATTCAGAGTGTATGTCTTTCAGAACCACACATACTACTGTTCCGAAGGCCTCTTCCAAAAGACTAAACAAAAAGCAGGACAACATCTGTACAGATATATAACAGACTGCAATTTGAAGTTCCTTTGAGTTGTACTTGTTCGTATTATCTTTTGATTTTACTTGTCAAAGTAGAATGAGAAAAGTTACATAGGGGTACCTATGCTGAGTCGGTGTAAGCTTAATACACTTCTGACTTCTGCTGTGCCAGACTCCATTTACAACAAATGTGCCTACAACTGTGGGTGAAGATGAACTATAGAATGGTTAGAGTTTTTTTATCATATATATGATTCAAGACAGTGCACAATGGTATTCAGTGTACTATTGGTTGGAGAGGGGTTGGCTAGAAAAAACTACAAGAAAAGATTTTTTTTTTCCCCCCTCTAAGGACTCTAGTATTTAATTTTTGAATATTGTTAGACATTGTGTTGTCAAGGCAATACATATTTTTAAATGTACTATTTAAGTTAAGATGTATGAAATTTTCAAGGTTATACTATAATACTTTTTGATCCAAAACAATTTATTTAACTGTTTTCCCTTTTTTGCTATGTATGAAGATTTTGTCTGTCTTTTAGTATTAAGAAAATGTAAAGTCTATGAATTCTGTGAATACATTTTATAAAACTGGTCTTTCCTGCCTTTTCTCCATTCTTCCATACTGTACATTGTTGTAAGCATACTGTCAGTGGTCATGCTGGTTTTATTGACAATGTCAGAGAAGCACGTGTTCCCATTTCACCCATGTCGTTCCCTAAACTGTTAAAAACATCTGTGCCTGATAAACATACACTTACAAAAACAAGTGGGAATAAAAACAGGAAAATGATAGACAAGACCAGAGTAAATGACTTTTATTAAGTGCAATTTATGCAATTTGAGGGACAAGAAAGTTAGTGGTGTTCAGTCCATCACACCCACTATCAGTGGAGTGATGAACTCTGAGTGCCTGACCCCCAGAGTGTAGGATGGGGGGCGGGGCTTGTGTGCCACTACACTTTCAGGGCTGTAGGCACCAGGCCCAGGTCTCTGGGTCGTGTTGCTAGGGCTGCTGTGGCGGCCCAGCATGGAGTAAGCGGGCTGTCTCTGCATGTACACACTGGGGTCTGTGCTGTTATACATGCCCGGTCCAGGGGTCCGGGCCAGGTCTTCAGAGGGTCCCCCAGACCTGCAGTGTCTCGCGATGCTGTAGCTGGCACTACTTGGCTTGGTGGGCACCTGGGAACCCATAAGTGCTGGAAGCGTGTAGTGATTAGGAGCAGGGACAGCGTCAAAGGAGCGGTAACGGGTGCGTGAGCCCATGGTGTAAGACGGAGGCCTTTGGTGATTGTTGTGAGGCGGAGCCGACTCAGGACTGTAGGCACCTGGCCCTGGAGTCAGCAGGACTCCAACTGGAAGCATCGAGGAGCATCCATTGTAGGAGTCAGAACAGTACGTATGTGAAACAGACCAGGAAAATTTCGGGTGCATTAATATTTTTTCAAAGAAATACAGGTAGTGTAATTAGAAAGCTTCAGTTACAGTAGCTGACAGGAGTAGAGTAAGCTTCCCTGCCACAAACAGCTGTTTCACTCCTCACTGCTTTCTTAACAGGAGTCTATTCAGCTGTCAGTGTGTGCTGACCCACTAGAATGCAGGAAAGCCATTTTCAAATCCAGGCCTGATACTAACAATTAATGTAAGGTGAGTTCAGTTGAGTTTGTCCAAAACCTCAGGTCCTTTTTTTCTGTCCACTTTGAAAACAACACCACGAGTGTTATCTGAAATACAACAGGGTTGGCATTCAGCCGTGACCCAACTTTAAGATGGAATAACATCTAACCACGGTTAAGCTGTGGAGTACTGCCTATCCCTATTAAAGAAACGATAAGCTATAAACAACAACACAGGCGACATAAAGCAGTACATTAAATTGTAGCCCCATTTCTATGTTACAGATTAATGGGGCACTTTCGGAACATCCATTCATCCAAAGCAGCTGACATGAAATGCATTTTTGTTTTACATTGTTCCTGAAACAGTTTGGGCTTCACAGGAACTCCTCTGCACTTAGAACAACGCCCCCTTTGGTCTCTGTGATGAATTACGGGGAGGGAAGAGGCTCCGTGAACACACTCACCTGACGCCCTCCGTCTGCCCAGCATGCTGAACGCGGGTGCGCTCTCCCTGCCAAAGCGGGTGGTTCTTGCATCAAAGTGATACTGAGGACCAGGGCTGGAATCGATGAAATACACTACACAGGAGAGCCACAGACAATGGAGGGGTTTGACAGGGGGTTAAAAAGGTATGGGTCACTGAAAAATATTTATTGTGCCTCACTGTGGGCTGCTTTCAGTCTGTTAAGATATACTACACTACAGCCAATTTTGCAGCTTATTTACTTTTACCTAAAGCATTACTTGGTCCAGAGAAAAAAAATACGTAATCTGAAAGTATATAAAATGCAGTTACAGGAGTAGTTTCAAAAACAACCTAATGTCCCTGAAACACATGGTCATGTGCAACCCCTTCTGCTTTCTGGTACACTGGCCCTCTCCTGTGGCAGAATTGTGGCATCACCCAACTTTTCCTGGAAGTACTGCAGCTTTTTGATCATGGTACAATGTCGATTTATACCCGGGATTGTCAATTTTTTCAGCCTCAGTGCCCATCTATTTATTCTTGAGGATGGATCTCCCAACCACTAGAGGGCGGGCACGGCCCAGTGGGTGAGATAAACTGCACTAGAGAACTTAGTTTACCAAAACAATGCTTTATGAAAGCACACCTTAAACTATTTTGAAAACACTAAGAGGGGTAATATGAAACCGTTAGATATGGATGGTTTCTTTTTTAATAGATCAATTCTGCCAGTGTAAGACTGGTAATTCTCTTTCCAGAACTACTCATTTAGGATCAGCTTACCTTGATCCTGAGCTAACCTTAACCATATAGACCTACTGATAAAGGGGACAGTAGTATACTACACCCACAACAAAAGGACATACTGCTGTCACTTATCCTGCTGTGGAAGGAATAGGCAGGGCTTGTTGGCTTGGTCAAGTCATGGCCAATGAAGCCTATGGTTGTTGGGAGGGTGTATCGTGCTGGCCCAGGTCCTGATGACAAAAGTGAAAAAAAAACACACACAGTCTGCCCCAAATAAACACCCTGCCACTGCCCCATTCTGGAAACAGACACCTTCCTTAAAGGGAAGATCAGATGTCAAGTTGTATCAAGTAGAACCCTTTACAGAGGGTGTCAAGAGGCCTTGATACTTTAGAGGAACTGACTATCCCCTTAAATCTAGACTCAGTACCTTTACTTCAATTAGCCTTTTCTGCTTAGAAAAAATAGATACAGGAATATTTATTGTAAATTTACTTGCTATCAATGTAAAACTAGAAACCTTGAGAAAGTCTAACAACTGTAAACGAAAATAAGCTGAAAATAGTATATGATATGATGTGTTGTGCCAGTAACATTAATTTGCTTTTTTTTCGCATCTGTCCAGGTTATCTTGATCAGTGTTTGGGAAGATGTTTCATGCAGGAATTTTAAACAAAACTCAGGTGACAGTAGTCACCCTGATGTATGCCTGATATTAAAACAGGAATTCTAACACAATGTTGGTTGATTTGCTGCTTAATTCCATCTGTGCCTATTGTCCCAATGAAACTCACAACAGCACAACACAGATGCTTCTTGAAGCTTACCTTTTTCTCGACCAGCAATAAAAGGACGTCTTTTCTCTGTTTCCATCATTCTGGATGTCCTCTATGAGGACAGGCTTAACAGCTGGAGTTGTGTAAAACCACCTCAACTCTACTACTCTCCTTTCTATGAGGAGAGCTGATGATATTTCTTGAGCCTGTATAATATGACAGAGTTTGGAATCTGCAAAAAAAAAAACTTCAGACAGCATTCACAGACTACCCACAGCTAGCCACGTATCAGACATAAGTCAGTCGAATTAATATTCTGCCTCTAGTGTCCAGTGATAAGGGGCTTAACTTGTTTTAAATACCATGTTAAATTGGCCTTTTGCAAACACCAAAACATGCAGCCACATTGCAGGATCTTGATGATAAGAATTTAGGCCAGTTTCCAAAATTCGATCATGTGTGCAGCTGACAGGCTGTCCAGACATCTAAAATGAGGTAGATAAAATCAGATCCACCCAGATGAAGACAAAATCACCGAAGGCCTGATGAATTAGTCCAGACAGAATCTTCTCTTTACTAGTTGTCCAGTGTCTTGAACATGTAAAATCCTGCTATCGCACTTGAGTAAGGGCGGCTAGCCAATCGTTACAGGTGTATTATGAAACGATGCATCTGAAGCAATGTATATTTTTGAAGAAAAAAACTAGTATTTAAAGAAAAAAAGGCTACAGATACTGTCCGCTTTCCAGTTCAACTTGCCTGTCTGGCGAAGTCTGGAACGTTAAATAAGCAGTTGATACACTTAGGAGTGGTGACATCAAGTAGAGTCGATCTCATGTAACGGGATCTGAATCAGGCAATCCTTGCAATCGCTCTTAAAGTAAGCAGATGGTTGCTACGGTGACAGCAGATATACCACCAGTGCTTCTCTTCCTCGGAACAGGAATGGGCTGCAGTTTCTGAAATCTTTCAACCTTCCGTTTACCGCTTACCATTGACGTCTGCTTACAGGTGAATGAACGAAAGAAAGAAAGAATGAATGAATGTTTCAAGAGGTTGCGTAAAATAGTGGATCCGTGCATTTAGGACGCTTGACGTAACCGATGGCGGTATTATCAGTATAGATGCAAGAGGCATTTTGAATTGTCTCGGCAGGACTCACCTTGAATACTGAAATGTGTCATTCTAAGGAAAAAAGTCAACCACAGCTATGACTGGCGAGCTTACATTGAACATTAACTGGCCTCGGACCCAGTGCGGGCGACAAGTTCGGTAACTGGATCCGGTTTATTATTAACGAGGGCAAACACACGGGATCTGACCCGTGGCATTCAGCCAGTCACAGTACCAGGGTGTCTGATTTCCTCTAGACAGGACGGAGCCGACGGAGTGCAGAGCGCTCAGAAACCATACCTGGGGAACGAGTGTTCCTGCCTCCGGGAGGCGCAACAGGAGAAATGGTCCGCACTGTTATACAACCACCCACCTTGCTAACCTACATTGCAACTATTGACAGTAGTGTTATTTACTGATCTGCCCATGTCAATAGAGCGGAGTCCTGACCAAGAAGTTATTTGTCATACGAAGCTCTTTTAAACTTTCCGGTATTATTTAGAAATTCCGCACGCAAAATTTGGTTATATATCAACTACCAGAAATAGGAGTTCTATGATGAATTTTATTCTATGTCATAAAGGAACACAATAATACTGTTGTTTCAGAATGAAAAAAAAAACAATAATTAAAATGCATCAAATGGCCTATGAAATTCATCTCGTCCTTAGGAAATTCTTTCGTGTTTAAAATGTTGGTTTATCTTTGAAAAACTTTTTCTTTTAAAGTCATCCCCACAGAGTTTCCAAGGCTGTCTAATGTATATCTGATGTTGTTTTTTTAATACTATCATTCATCCACCAGGGGTCATACTTCTACTGGGAAATTAAAAACAGATGACCAGTTTCTATACAACCCAAGCCTGCTGTTATAATATCTTGACTAATTTGACCATGGTCGCATAAAGGACCTGTTCCCCCAGTAATTAACATAAGCTCGCTTTGAAATCTACCAGGAATCACAAAATAAAAACCCATTTCAAACTGTGGTAATAGATGCGGTTTCAAATAACTACCTCATTTCTGGAACACGACTTAACCCGTTTGATTTTAATGTTAAGCTTAAAATCATTTTAAATAATTAACTGACTTTGCCAGGTGCGTACGGTGCGCTAGGCAAAGGTGTGATGAGCAAATTGTTTCTCCAAAGGAGCCTTGAATTTTAACTGCAGCTAACTGGGGTGGTGTAGTGCCGATTGTGTTAAATAATCCTGAGTATCTGCAGTGATGCGCATTTCATCCCTCGGTGTAATAAAGACGCAGGAGGCTTAGCATGAAACCCCGAGCGTAAAATACTGGCTTGATGTGTATCCCAAGAGAAGCGCTCCTCCACAGAGCTATTGATTTTTATCTGGTTGCAGTTTTATACTCATGTCTGGCTGACTGCTGCAGTTTTATGCCGCAGCAAAAGGTCATTCATGCTGTGAACTGTCTTGCCAGGAAACTTATTTTTCATATTTGCGTGGACTATATTGACAGGTTAGCGAAATAGAAACTTTAAAAAATTTAAAAGTTTCATGTATTAGTACTTGAGATTGATCCCTGTAATGAAATATTCAACTACATGCTTTTTAAAATAAACTATTATTATTGTCGTTCAATTAACACCATCACTCGCAATACTGTAACCAATGCATAACTTAGGAAGGAAACATAATTAAACTTTTAAATATGCTGATACAATTCGGTAAAAAAATAGAGGCAATAGAAAATGTTTTCATACATAATATAAACAGTCATTCACACAAGGTACGGTACAGGACAGCAATCTGAATTTCAACTGAATAGACGAACCACTTCAACTCTTATTTTGACACCACTGTTGCTGTCTCATCATCCAATCACAGACTTCAGAGACAGTGATCGACAGTTGAGTTCAGCTGTCATCGGTCTGTTATTTAACCCTGATATTGTATTTAGCGGTGTGTGTGTTGATTGTGGCTTTAGGGTGAGTTCATTCGTGGTGGTTATCCTCTCTGCCTGCTCACTTTTGCGTATTGGTATAAAAAATTGCGTCGATAACTGAACCACTACAAAGGAAATTGAATAGCTTAGGACAGTAACTGAATGTGTTTGTATACTTAATAGTCGTATTTGTATGCAGACATGCTGCGAATTTCCATTTAGGAGCTTAATGAATTAGCTTGAATTCGGTTTGAAAAGCGACCCTACTCTCGTGAGGTATACCAGTCTTCTCCGTCCCGGAGAGCGTCGGTTTAATTCGGGGAAACTGTAATACTGACTTTTTCCGTCGTTTTCAGAGGCGCTCATAGCGGTGCCCTTGAATGATCGGTCCCCGCTAACCTTTTTCCAGCAGACTTCCACAGAGGGAAGAAGGCTCACACAAACAGGCACGAAGAAACTCCGAAAACCACCGCTTACTGGGACACACTGTGAACTCACCTGTGTTAGCATTCACACATAATTTTCTCTACTTCGCGGTCGACAATCGCGTCAAGTCTTCGAGCTTCCTGTCCCCTTCTGTGCCCCCACCCTGCCTTGAGCCGTGCCGGACTGTCACAGCCTAAATCCCGTAATACCGCGTGGCCACAGCGCTCGACCTGCAATGCGAACGATAAATAACCACTAATGCTACATTCACTCTGATGCTCCCGGCAAACTCCACTATCTCACTGTTAGAGAACCTTTGCCCAGTTTAAATATTAGTGTCACTTGTGTCATTCCATGCTGACGGTCCCTCAGGAGTGCTAGCTTCCCCGCTGTGGATTTATTCTTACTGTCCAGAGGACCGAGAGTCCTGTGTAGAGTTGGCACTGAAGTTCTGGACAGCCGTTGCTTGCTGTCACTTGATTCCTTCAACTTTCCTTGCAGAGTCTCTTTGCAGTAGAATTGCTGTGATTGGGACCCTGTCACTTCCAGCACAATTTCATCCCTTTCCCCTCAGAACAAACAGCCTCTCCGCTTCTTTTTCCTTTTTTAAGTTTGTGTTTTTCTTGGGTGTGCTACGACTTATCGCCTTGTAGAATCTAAAACAAAAAGAGAAGATTTTAGCTGATGTTACCTTGCAGACCTATTAGTAATTCTGGAACAGAAGAGCAGAACTTTGTGAAGTGCAGTGTAAAATATAGCACTGCCTTGAGAAGTCATGCAGGTGAAAGAGTTATAGTGAGGAAGTTGCTGCTTACCTACCTGGTTGCGTGTCTTGTGTGATTTCTGCAGCCAAACACGCCACTGGTCATACAGTTTGATGGTCACGCCGCTGCAGCCATACGTGTGTTTGCGCACCCAGCCAAAGAACTGCTTCAGCTCCCGCCGCAGTGTGGCGTTCTGCTCGCCTGCTTTGGGGTCACATGACCCGCTCAGGAGCCGCTCTGCAGGGGGGGGCAGTAGGAAAGATGTTAGACTCATTCACTATGCTAAACAGTCTTCTTAGGATGCAAGACATTCCATAATATTAGGAAAATGTTTACATAACCATCAGCAGCTTTTTCTCATTTGCTGTTTTTTTTTAGGGATCTTGAATATTCCAGTTACATGGCTGTGTTCTCAAATGCTATGCTTCCAACTTTCCCATATTCTAATGGCTACTTGCTGTATTTTCTCTTTTCATTGTTATTTAGCCTCATTTAAAGTTTGTCATACCTAATTAATTAAACAGCAAAGGAATGTTTTTCTAATGCCATCTTCTTAGAAATAAAAAGAATTGACTATCATTTTCTGTACCCGACAGGAAGTTCCTTCCAGGTCTCTTCCTTAACTATTCTGTGACTTCCTGCCGTCTTCCGTGTTAAGCAAGGACTACTGATACTTCTTCATGGTTGCTCACACTGCCCTTTCTCACCACTGTGGGGCGTGGAGGCAGCCGTGGGACTGCTCCAGTCGCTCCAGATGCCGGGCCTCCGGGAGCCGTAGATGCCCACAGGGTTGCAGCGCACCTGGACGAAGTAGACCGTGCCTGGCCTCAGTCCAGCCAACCGACAGGATGTCTGATTGCCAACATCATCCACCACCTGGAAGAAAATAAAACAAAAGCACACTGTTACCGTAGGGTCCAACATCATCCTCCACCTGGAAGGAAATAACCCGACAGCACACTGTTACCGTAGGTGCCAACGTCATCCTCCACCTAGAAGGAAATAACCCGACAGCACACTGTTACCTTAGGGTCCAACGTCATCCCCCACCTGGAAGGAAATAACCCAACAGCACACTGTTACCGTAGGTGCTGACGTCATCCTCCACCTGGAAGGAAATAACCCGACAGCACACTGTTACCGTAGGTGCTGACGTCATCCTCCACCTGGAAGGAAATAACCCGACAGCACACTGTTATCGTAGGTGTCGACGTCATCCTCCACCTGGAAGGAAATAACCCGACAGCACACTGTTACCGTAGGTGCCGAGGTCATCCTCCACCAGGAAGGAAATATCCCGACAGCACACTGTTACCGTAGGTGCCGACGTCATCCTCCACCTGGAAGGAAATA
>JAACJT020000036.1:10738581-10752492 GCA_009936485.2 Gymnarchus niloticus
TCCCGACAGCACACTGTTACCGTAGGTGCCGACGTCATCCTCCACCAGGAAGGAAATATCCCGACAGCACACTGTTACCGTAGGTGCCGACGTCATCCTCCACCAGGAAGGAAATATCCCGACAGCACACTGTTATCGTAGGTGCCGACGTCATCCTCCACCAGGAAGGAAATATCCCGACAGCACACTGTTATCGTAGGTGCAAACATCATCCTCCACCAGGAAGGAAATAACCCAACAGCACACTGTTACTGTAGGGTCCAACGTCATCCCCCACCTGGAAGGAAATAAACTGACGGCACACTGTTACCACAAAGCGAAGGCGGGATTCGAACCCTGGAGGTTTGAGGAAACAGTGCCGTCCAGTGATGTGCTGTGCTTCCCATGCAGATAATAGGAATTATAATTTATCTGGAGGCAGGGTGACTCTACGTGTGGTGTTTGACTTCAGCTCTGCCTGCGTGTGGCATTTGTATGTTTTCCCCATGTTGCATGACATTCCTGTATTATTCTGGTCTCCACCAGCAGTCCAAAAACATGCAGTCTGGGGAAATTTCCTACAATAGGTCAGTTAATGCACGTGTGTCCTGTGATGACTAGGTATCCAGCCAAGGGTGGACCCAGCATTGTGCCCTGTGTTAACCAGGATGGGCACCAGGCTCTAGGCCCCCTGCGACCCTGACCAGGATAAGTGGTATGGAAGATCGGTAGACGGATCATTCATCACTTTCAGCAGCAGTTAATATGAAATAAATGAGAAACATGTACGAAGATTACAAGTATGCCAGAAAAACAGTGTAAGAAAACAGAATATATACACCACAGTTGCAAAGGGTATAAACACAATAACTTAATGCTCAAACTGAAAGCCTGTAGAATAACAATTTTAAATCTAAAATAATAGTAAATAAACAAGTTATTGCCTCAGTAACTTGGACTGAAGCCAATTTATAAAGGAATTAGCCCTGTAAAGTGAAATTGTGTATCAGAGTTATGGCTACATTTATAGCGCAATGAAACTGAGCATGGCCAATATGTCAGGCTACCTTCCAGTCTGCGCTGTCCTCCAGCCGGTAGCGGATCTGGTATTTGGCCTGGAAGAGGAAGTCCTTCAATGCAGGTGGGTTGCTCCACCGCACGCTCAGCTGGTCCTCCAGCTCCCCGACCCGACTGACTTGGACGTCTACGGGGGGGTCTGTGGTCACTGCGATGGCCAAGAACACGAACACATGCGCGGCCTTCAGTGGGTGAAGGCGATAACCGTGAAACGGCCTGGTATGTACAGAAGAAGACATCGTGTCTCGGTGACAGGACTGCCTGGAGCCATACTATTTTCAGAGAAGTCTACTCTGCCACTTTACTGAAGTAATAACTCAAGTAATAACTCATCATCTACTGGGGAGTCTTGGTGAGCCTGGAGCCTCTAGCAGCCTTCCAGGAAACATGGGGCTGAAGGCTTGAAACACCCTCAGGATGCACACTCACACACACACTCACACACACACACACACACACTCACACACACACACACTATGGGGCAATGTTTATGGACTTTGGTAGAGAACCAGAGTAGCCAGATTCAGTCCACTAAAACACACACAGAACCGGGAACAGGATTTAAACCCCCAATCCTGAAGGCGTGAGGTATTAGTGATATGGCTTGTGACACCAGGCTGCCCAGGAAGTGATCTTCTGAAAAGTACATCCCTTTACCTGGTAAAGTGTGTGAATCAGGCCGGATTAAAATGCTTTGTGACCTACAAGCTTATGATGACCAGTGTCTGATGTCCTTGGTCTGTGCTGACCGACGACTCATTTGTTTTACACACCAATTTGCAACACTGACAAATAACCTGATGTTTTGAATGTGCGAGTCTGCAGTGATGCTGGCCGACTGTTTAAAAAAGACGCACACACCGTACCATGAAACGAGCGAAGCGGGAGAGGGAATCAAAGTCTCACCACAATAACAACAGACTTGCGTGGGCATCACTGAACAAAAATGCTGGCAGTTTTCCTTTGTTAAAGGATGCATCACCCGGCCCACAACATTTTTGTTAGATTTCGAACCTGCTTAAATATCTCTCTCCCTCAGCAGAGGAGCATACATAAACAAACGCTCTGCCTGGCGCAACCTGTTCATCAAAGCCATAACTACCACACCCCTTTAATGGCTGCTATTTTAAGGACCAACAGCTGGCACCATTGAATTAAACATGAGACTGACTGTTGAGTCTCAGTTGGCGACTCCTGGTCCGACTCGTGTGGTACATCTCCACTCACACCCGACTGATGTTTACCAATCCATCTGCAGGAATGCAGGGTGATCAGCTTAGGTCTGGTAAAACTACCAGCCCACCACTCGCTGTTTATAGCTGGGTTATTGTAGATTAAAAAAAAAAACATTCTCGCCATTTGCAAATGGGCTAAGTACTTTAATGCAACTGGTAGAGCGATCCTCAAATAAACATTTCGACGCTAGGCGAACTCGTCGCCTTTCGGAATATATTCCTTAATGTCCTGTTTCCATTCCCGGAATGTGCACCAACGCGCCTCGCCAGTTTTGGCCGTTAGGCCCTGAGCTAATCATGAATGAATTCTGGAGATTAACATTTCCGTTGCCAGGGAAGGCGAAAGAGACGCAAGAGGTGCGTCACGACTCTGGCATCCTCGGCTGAGGCACATCCTGGACCCAACCCTCCGACAACATTACCCCTTCCAGTCATTCCTTCTCTGACTTTTCAGGGTATGACCAGTGCAGATGAGACTCCGAGGTAATTATCTCCACTTATCTTTTCGGCTCCAGTCATGCTAACACTCCCGTGGCGGATGTCAGGATGGATAAAATGTCACAGCTTCATTGGGAAATTTTGTAGCGTTAATATGATTTGTTTAGAGATGTGGCAATTAAATAAGGGCATCCTTGGAGCCAATCAAACTCTTACTTCACAAGCCTCCCTGATAGTCTTAGAGCTGTAATCCTTAACCAGTCTGGCTTGAAGGATTTCTGTGGTGTTTGGATTATCCGGGGACCAAAGAAATTCCACACGTGTAGACGAGGCGCAAGTGAGGACGAGTTAATCAAATTTGAAGGGCGGCCCTGTAAGCCATGACAAGAGGAATTTGTCCAAAGTGCCAGTTACTCCTCCTGGAGGGGGCAGCGGTGCATTACCCTTTTCATCCACCCTCTTGCCCCACACCCTGGGTCAAGGGGTTGTGTCTCACTCCTACTCACCCACATCGAGAATGTCCAAGGTGATGATGTCAGAGGAGGCAGCGCCCAGCTGGTTAGACGCCTCCACCCAGATTTCGTAAGGGGTGAAGAGTGCCAGGTCTCGGGGGATGTAGCAGCTGTAGGGCTCCCCCATGTTGTAATCCTCACACTCTTTTTCCCGCCCGTACCACCTGTGGACCCCCCACAGAATCTTGTGGTCAACACTTCCCTGAGGATTCAATGGTTATCATTACTCCCTACTTCCTAAACAGGAATTAAGGGATGTGAGCCACATCAGTGCTAATTTTATGATGTAATAAAATGAATGCATTTTTTTCCACTTTAAAGCAGAAAGTAACGCCTTTCCAGAACCCTTGACCAGAAGCCATCAGCACCAGCTGCAGAACTCACCTGAGACGGTACTTCAGCCGATATTTCGTCCTTATGAAGGTCTCCCCCTGTCCACCAGGGGCCCACTTACAGGTGAGGTCTTTGGTGTTCCGGGACCAGCAGGTTAAGTTGACTGGCTTCTCGGGGGGCACTGGGGACAGATAGGGAGTGACATTACATCCTCTACTCCATTAACTCTACTAATGGCTCCTTCCCTAAAAATGGCTCTTAGTATTTACAGGATTTTAATTAATCAAAATGGCCATATATCTCAGTCAGGATTCAAATGAACTGAAAGAATAAGCATACACAATAAGGCAGAGGGCAGCTGGAACAACCCGTATAAATAAACTAATCTGTAGTTCAAAGGGTTAACCTAAAGGAGACTCTGTAACCATACAAGTCGACTGCTCGCGAGGCGACACCGAATTTAGACTGAAAATAATGTCTTGACTCCCAAGTGCTTCAAACTCCATTTTTTCCCCTGCTGTCATCCTTACTTAACTTCTGGAGCTCTTCCAGGATGCACTCAGCCGTACCCGACGCGGTTCCATTCGCACCCCGGCCTCTGCTGCACTGTGTGGTGACGCCACCCTGAGATATTTCTGCCCCCCAGAGAGTACTCTCTCCGTGTGCTGTGTGGCTGTCTGTGTGTGTGCGTTAGCTCCATGAGTGTCTCAGCCAGACGCTCTTTGCTTCGCATCCCGTCTACACGTGACAACATCCCTCCTGGTTTCGAGCCTCTCCTGTATTTGCCAGATACGTGTAAGCCCAGTCTGCTGGGTCTAGGGTATGGGGCCGTCTACCTTCTCTCTTCCCTCTAAATAGTTTGACTGAAATCACAACGAGGACTGTCTGTCAGCTGTAAATCCCAAAGTATCTCGGATTCCTGACACTGATGCCAAAAATTTGCAAAATATATGAACTATATATATATATAAGATAATAGATAATACTTTTCCATAGAATAGCCCATTCTCCCCACTCTCCCCAGCGGGCAAGACTTACTGCCCACATAGAGGCAGGAGCCGGCCAGCACGTGACCCCCGCCGCCGTGGCACACCAGGTTGTCACCGGAGGGCTGTCTGGAGCCGCTGAGATGGGGCAGCGTGACGGCGAGTGCCGTGGGACCCACCACGCTGTAGGCACCGCTGGGCAGGCGCTGCCCGTTCAGAGTCCAGAAGAGCTGGCTGGCATGTAGGCCCAGCTCAGAGCTCACCCAGCAGGTAGCTGTCAACGTGGAGCCAATGCGCAGAGCGGGGTCCTGGGGGAAGATGGCTGCCACCTCTGGGAAGGGATGGGCAGCGTTCATAAACAGGGCGCAGAGGTTAGTGACCTGGACATGTAAGGTCACCGGTTCGAAGTCTGGGAAGGTGCCTCTATATGTTGTATACTTGGCAAGGGAGGGACAGTGTTAACAAATGAAGAGCCATGGCAGAAAGCTTTAGGAACGAGGACCTAAACTCGGTGGTTCAAATCCCTGAAGCGGCCCGGCTGCTATACGCCGTGACCGGATGCCGAAGCTGGAATGCTTCAGGAAAAACATTGAGCTACACAAACAAACAAGCGTATGGCTATGTAGTTCCCACTGGGTAGAAGTATCAGCTTGACGATTAACTGAATATATATTATGGATGCTATAAAAAAAACATTACCCTACATGTTTTGTCCATTATCATGAGGGAGAGTGTCTCCTAGAAGAAAACAAAAAATGCTAAAGATAAACAGCAATGCCTTATGGGGCAGGCTTTGAGTAAAAAATCAGGTAATTGAGTTGTGGCTCAGAAGTGAGACATCTGTGCTTAAGGTTTACGGGAAATGCTCGGCAAAGAACTGCTTGGGACAGTTTCACCATTTTCACCGCAACACACACAGTTCATAAAGAACTCTTGGAAGCTGGAAAAGCAATCCAACATGTGCTAAGCAGGACACAGTGGGCAGGAGCCAGCCAGGACAAATCACAGCTGTGACACCAGCGTCTCTCTGCAAGCTACTGCAGTTAGCTTAGGAGGGCGGACACCGTAGTACCTTAAACCCACCCCCCAGCATGCCAAAATCATCTAACAAATTCATCAAGCCTTCAATCAACTAAACCAGCAGCCCTTCTGTATGCAATCCAGCTGCCACGGAAGGTGATTTGATCCAGGTGTGCCTGTGTTTTTGGGGCACAGGTTATCAGAAGTTCAGTGTCTGTAGGACGTTACTGTAAGGCCTCCACATGGTGAATGTGGTTCCTTCTGCAAAAAGCATGGCAGAATGCCCTTTTTCATCTTGAATGCTACAAAATACGATTATATAGTGTATAGTATTATTTGCCTGGCACTTTAGTGCTCAAGGTCATACACTTTAACATATCAGAAGGCATTCTTTCTGATGTATCCAAATTTATTGCTTTCTGTGGAGTGTGTATTTGGTCTTAATGAGTAACATCTTGGCATAATATGGAACATCTGTAATAGGACAGGAATACAAGTATACTATGATAAAATATCACGGACATTGCCAAAACTCAGGAGGCGGACCCCCAGGCTTTAGCTACCCCTGTTATGTCCAGCCAGCCAAAACGAGAAAATGTTGAGCAATTGAAAGTCATAGCCAGGAGAACAATCACGGGTGACGCCCATTGCCTGACTTCTGGATCAATGACAATGACAATGTAGGAACATAAACACAAGTACTCTACTCTAAATATGCTAAAAGTAGCAATTAGCTTTATTTGTTACTTTGCCTGTTATGTGGTTGGTGTCTGAGTAGGAAGTAGGCAATAAAACATAATGACTTTGAATGAGTGGAATCAACACAAAAAACCCCAGGCCATGATTAGAAAGGCTACATTCAAACCCAAATCCAAATATAAAGAGTTCCACAGTAAATCCACAGCTGCTCACACTGCTACAACAAGTACACTTATTTTTGCCATCCATATTTGCGTTGTCACACAGTCAGAGAGTAAGAAAGGCCTCTAATCTTTGTGCTTGTTTAAAAGTATTTATCCTATGCTCTCACTCGACTGGGGATCAAGCCAACCTCAATTTCCTTCTGTCTGGGGGACACACAAAAAAATCCTAACACAGTTAAACTAGCTTCAGGTAGAGGGAGTGTTGTTTGAAGCTGACCTAATACTTGAACAAATAACTAGAAGTGTGTAATTAGGGAAAATAATAAATAGACTTGAGACATGAAATATGTGTGGACCTCTTTAGTGAAAACAACCCTGGATGGATGAGAAATACCGAGATGTGCCGAAGAAACCAATGAGACGTGATAGATCTATTGTATTTTCATAGTGAAAGCAAAAAGACATACTAAGGTAGCAGTAGATAATCCCGCTACACCAATCAGGATGTCCTTTGTAAACTGTATATTTTAAACATCAGTGAGGAGCTAGTGATAGTCTGAAATATTAGAGGTAATCCTCCCCAGTCTGGTTTTCATTGCCCAGTGCACGACTACACAGATTCCCTGTAACACCCTTTCAGATATGTTGAACAAAAATATGCTGGCGATCCTTCATTTCCATTGATCTAAAAAGACATTCTCAAAACATTTTTTTTTTTTTTTACTGCTACTATTTGTATGCCATAAACTGCATATACATTCTAGATGCAATTCATTTAGCTAGTTTGTGTTTTCATTCAACATTTTTATTCCAAGGCTATTTCATAGTACGATGACTACGTTTAAAAGTGCGTTATTTGAGCAATCGTACAAATGACAAACAAACGTAACATCATTTGAGGTCAGGACCGTCAGGTCAATGAACTTACGTGTTGATTTGACGATTATATATGAAGGATGTGAGAGTATATATGATGCCAGCTTCTGGTTATAACTAGTAACGGAATAAGATGCACTCTGCAAAATAACATGAATTATTACTTGGGCCTAGCCCTATTTATTTATATATAAAACCTTCATTACAACCTGAAGTTCATTTTTAAATGATTTTGAAGTTTCTACGAAATCTGTTAAAACACCGTCTATAAAATTACGTCTTCAAACGAAGCGAAAATGACACTATAATGTAATAATGTCAGCTAAATTCACGGAAAGTGAAGCCGCTTGTTGAGTTAATTTAAAACATTGCCATAATTTTTCATGATCTCTGTTTTGTATCCTTGTGAAGCCAATTACTAAATGTACTCCAAATAACACCTGCCTTTTATGTACAGTAGACCGAGTTAACAGTATTACTTATAAACAACTAAATCATCGTGTCTTAGCGAGCTACTTAAATGTTACTTTGCGTTATGTGTCTGGGCACATGTTTATATTTAAGGATCCATTTATATTTTTAAACCACCAATAATGCCAGTCAGCTAAAGGCTGTTTGGTAACAGCTCAAAAAGCATTAACCTTGAGTGTTAAACACATCACCACCTGAATTTGATCAAATTCTCACCCTAGGAGCCCCAAAATACGTCGATTCTCAGGTAACCAAAGTAACTGCATGTTTATTTTATTTTATTTTTTTTTGCAAAACATGTCTATAAATATACATGAGGTGTTAACATCCTATTAATTTCCCTGTTTTGCGCATATGCATTCTCTCATCACGTTTACTATCAAGCTCTCAATATCCAGCATTATCATTTCATTTAATCATGTGCTCCTTCAACGAGACGTTAGCTTCCGTCTTTGTGTAAGAGCGACTCCCCGGACTATCGTCCACGTAACTCGAAATAATAAAGGTCTGATTCAAAATTGCCACAATTACGGGACGTGGTTTGCTTGGCGGATTCCTCGGCGAAGCAATGACTGGGAGATCTTTACTCCTCTACTTACGTGTCGCAGGAGACAGCACTCGAGGAATGTGCAAAACGAGGACCAGCACCGCAATCATATTTAACAGAACTTTTGCCGTCTTTCGCCTTTTCTCTCCTCCGTTGCTGCTCCTTTGCAGATTTGTGTGTGAGGGGCGTTTGCACGGAAAGGAGCGCCGTTAAAAAAGGTGCCCAAGCGCGCTGCCACTTCCAAAGAGTGAAGGTATTTATGGATTATGGATAAACTCGTGCCCCCCACCAAAGATTTGCCCTGTTTGTCTTAATGGTGGACTTGATATATCCTCGAAGCGCACCATTCAGTTGCTTTGCTTTGGTTTGCAGCGGAGCACGCCTCGGCAGCTAGCTAAAACACACAAGTTCATACTTTCCAAGCCCCTCCCTTGTCTTCCCACTCCGTCGCTAGACTTCTCTCTTTTTTTTTTTTTTTTTTTTTGCCTCTTTCTTTTCTTTTTGTCCTCTCTATCCCCCCTCGTTCCCTTGCCCGGTATAAGCTTTATAGTCAAAGACGTCGGCATTTTCCACGATCCGCCAAGATTTTCGTTGCAATCCAGTGAGCACATGAGTCACTGGATTTGGTGAAACCTGTGCGACGTGGGAAAGGGTGACAGACGAGGTACTTTTAGAGAGGGAAAAATATTGCGTAATCCTACTTTCCTTCATTTTCTTATAATACAAAAAAAACTTTGCCTTGGGCAACGAGAACACTTGCGGAGGTACAAGTGAAGGCTTCGACGTATTTGTTGTGACAATGTGCTGGGTGAAACATTACTGAAGAACAGAATCTTTCGGGTTTCTATAAAGCTCTATGACACCTATTAAGTCTTAATGGACCATTGAGGCATTGTGAATTTGTGTCTTTGACACATTACCTATCGATAACTGAACGAACGAGCATAGCCCCCTTTTAAGTGAAGCCTGGGGAACAGCTTTGACCAGCGCGCGTGGGTCATATGTGAAGTGCATTAAGTTAGATAAATGGCAACAAAATTAGTAATGATATTTTATGTTAAGTGCCTCTCGTTGTGCTTTAAGGCTTAGGATTGTAAAAACTAAAACACACCCACCAAATGCATGTGCACGTATTGTATAGTCTGTGCTTTTCCACTAATGTTAAATTGTTTAATAGCATCTAAGTAATTTACCTGCATGTTTATTTCTCGTCTTATCACGGGACCACTTGGGAAATAACATCTTGAATGCTGGCAAACAGTATCTGTTAAGCGAAGCGGTATCCTTTCAGTTAAAAGATGGAGGGCATGCGATTAGTGTATTTTCTCCAAAATATTCATTGTAAAAATTTGAGCTACAAATGTTAAAATCAGCATTAATGGAAAAAACAAATGTGCTGGTAGGAGACATCACCTGCATCGGTTTGAATATTGAAGATGCTATCATTTGGTTTGGCGACTCAGGCTAGAAACGTGTTTTAGGTGAGTGTGTGGTGTTGCCTGATGATGTCTTACCAATTTTGACATCCCTCCCCAGGTAAGGCGGAATGCCAATGTCCGCGTCACCTTCGCAACTTTTTCTAAAACCAATTTAATATCAAGTTCGTGTCAATTTTCATTCGTTCTGTATTTGTATTTGTCATTTTGATTTCTAGCTTTTGAAACTCCAGAGAGCCATAAACCATAGTATTCTGTTGTGTGACACCGCGCATGGCATTACCATCACTCATACCTTAAAGACTAATGCCTTCTCGTGGAAAAATAAAAACAACAAAAACATAAAGAAGTTTAACAGATTGATCCTGAATCGCCAAACATCCTAAAAATCGAGTTGGACATCATTTTACAGTAACATTTGACTATTATTATACCCTGACGTAACTGAAATATGATTTAAAACACCCAGATTAACGTACAAGTCAAATATTGTATCAAGATTCAACAGCGAACCACACACACATATATAAAATATTACTACAGTAGGTTTTACCCTTTAAAAGCATTATGTGACATTCTAAATATTCTAAACATTGGCAACTTTGGTAACAAAAATATGAATATTTTGAATGTTTAAAATAGGTTTTTATTTTAAACTTAGGTTTCAGATTTGTTAATCTAATGGGTATGACAAAACATCTGAATGTATTATCTTAAAACCAAAAGTCAGTTACAAAGGCGTACAATATTATGTGAGGTGAGTATAGTGCACTTAAAAGGATGGAGCGTCGTTAGTAAGGCGGTGGGTTTATTTCTGTATTCCTAACACTGAATCTCAGGAATAGGAAGGACCATTTGGTGACGTGCAAATGTTGTGTTTATTATAGATGTTATACATACTCAGTAATACTCAAGAACATTATAGCAATGCCCTCTGTGCTTTAGAGTTTGTCTTCTGCGAAAAAAAAAAAATCAAACGCAAATTAGTCATTGAAAGTGTTTAGATTGGTTGCTTTTTGATGGTGTTCTCCGTAAACTGAATACAGTTGTTTTTTTTCATTGAAAATAAATGTTTGGTGGACAACGGCCATGCAGCTGTGCATTGTATATTTTACGCTGCCAATTCAATTGGGTTATTTTTTCTAATTAATAGAAAAAGTAGGATTATGTTTAGTTCCTTTTATTTTCTGCGAAAACACAAGTGTAACACACTAACTTGTGTGTTCCTTTGCCGAATATTTCATATAGGAGCTTTTGAAGACTTACTCGAAGACGTCATCGCCTTGTCACCAGTGTGCCACTGCTGTTTCCTTTATTCCTCTGAGACGAAAACGCGGATCATATGAAGATAAGAGCCGGTTGCATTGCTTTTCACCGCTAAGGAGCTTTCATTCACCATTTTTAAGATCCCTATCAGCCTTATCGGTCCTCGGGAAAATTGCAAATCCCTACCTTGTCACCTTTGTGGCCATAGAGAGGGAGGGGAAAGAAGAAGCAGGAGTGTGTGAGTGTATACTTGGAGGGGGTGGGGAGTGACGACATCACGGACCTATAGCACAGTTCGCCCCAGTGGAGAGGAGCCGACATACAAGCCCACTGTAAGAGCTCTAGCTGGCTGGTACTGTAGGTCCTAAACCCGGCTTCGCAATGCATCAATGCGGCGACAGGGTCTGCATTGCCACCGCGCTCGTCTCACTGCTTCTGGCTGGGCTGGCGAGAGCGTCCTCCGATCCGTTTGACAACCAGCTGGGTGACATCAGTTACTGCAAAAAACAATGCCTGAGCACCGTCATAAACAAAAGCTTCATTAAAGTAAGTGACACATGAACACGATTTAATATTGAATTCACGTGCATAAATACGACCGGATTGCGTATCAGTGCCATCCGACGTGTTAGAAATAAAATCTGATTTTGCGCTGGATTGTAAGTCCAACATTTTCCTCGAGCAATTCGATAATGGAAGGTATCCATTTTAATCTCGTGTATGCAGCTTTCTTTACAATATCACATGCGTTAGACAAATTGCGGTCTGCTAAATAATTTGCCACATCAAAGCAAATCGTAATGGAAGGTTGGTGTATACGGTTATTACTGTCGCTCACTACAGATTGACACTGGTGTGTGCTGATCTCAATATATTTGAGCTATATGACGCATATCTATTCTCTGCTTGATGAAACAGGTATAGGAAACAATCTACACGATGCTTGTGAGTCTCTGCGCGTAACCAAATTTTTTTGATGTCCTATTTAATTGTTCTCAGTTCCTTAGTTTTAAGAAACATATATAAATTTGTGAAGCCCAAGTGGTTGTCAGTTCTTTTGGCGACCTTCGATCGTGGTAAATTGTGAAAAGGCGAGGAAGAGGCTGGTCGTCTTCGTCCTGGGGAGCCAGGAATCGATAGCCTCACCCAACCACTAGAATTTCTCATGTAATATTTTCCTGCCTCCGCATTATTTCCACTTCCTGATCGTCAAAGATGAGATGCTTGTCATTTGGTTTTATTCGAGATTATGACAATTCAGCCTGATTGATCACCTTAGAATCGACGGGTGTTAGCAATACTCCACGAACTGTTTACGTTTCATACCATTATTATCAATGGCAGGGCGGCCGTAATCGAATGCGAACATTAATTAATGCTACTTGTATTGTAAATTATGTTCTTTCGCTGCAGTCATTTGTCAGAATTCCTTGCAATTAAAATGGCTCTTCAAATCTGCAGCAGCAACATCCTGCTGTAATACAAATATTTAAACACTCTGCTGATTAGACATAATTGCAAAAACGTTCTGATATGTTATTTTGTCTGAATAGTGATATACGGTGATATTTCTTTTCTGTGTGTAATAATGAGTATGTGTTTTTGAAAATATCACGATGAATGTTGCAAAGCGAACAGAAAGGGACCAATAAAACATTACCAGACATGCTGAATATAATTACGATTTTTTTTTTAGAAGTTGACGTATCATTTTTGAATATAACGATATCACAAATTAAATGTAATCGGATAACGTTTAATCAATAGCATTATTTTTAACAAGGCCACTGCTGATTCAGTGTACCACTGGCTTTCTCATCTGTAGGACACCGTACTGAGCGCTTGTCACCGTGGCTGTCGACTGTACTCTATCTGCAAGTTTGTGAACGGCAATGCAGGTGCTAATGCCAGCAAGGAGGAGTGTCAGGGAGGTAAGACGACGGATCGGTGTGGGGGTGGCTGTGTAGGACAACTGTGAGTTTAGCGAGGGGTCAGGCTACTTTTTGGCGCTAACCCTGGCTTGCAGATATCCCTCTTTTCATGAGGATTGCACTCATCCAACTTCAACAAATCGAAAACAGCACCCATACTTTCTTGACCCAAAGCTGACTGATTTAGACAGAACTGTCACTTACCGTCAGCGAACTGATTACCAACTGGCTGCACAGTGGGAATAGAACGGTGCATGCTGACTGAAAGTCAATGGTCCAATCCCTGCACCAGTCAGCACAGCGAAGTCTGTCCTCCCCCATGGTGGCTTATGGGTAAACGGACAGCTTCAGAGAGCAGTAGCAGGGGCAGCACAAGTGAAGCTGGCTTCTGTGTGTCTGCAGCCTGTCAGGAGGCGTATGCCCAGCCATCGGAACAGGAGGGCTGCCGAAAGGGGTGCGAGAACCAGCCCACGGAAGCAGAGAGCGAAAGGAGGAAGGTGAGTCTTTACCAGTCTCAGCATGACATCACACTGCCTGATATATTAGCTGAGTAGCCTCTCTGACTTACACTTTTGTCTACATGTTGCTTGGATCATATCTTTATGATTGCAGGAGGACTATTTCAGGAGAAAAACAACTCTGAATACTGGATATTACCTGTGCCCGATGAACTACCAGAGTACAGACTCTTGAAACAGACTAAACATATATTGATATCAGTTAGCAAGTTTAAAGAAATTTTAATGTGAATATGTAGCTAAAACATTTTTACCAGCACATGAAATATAAAACAGCAACATACAAGTATCACTTAATTTGCAGTTTCTACACTACGATGGCAACCAGACAAGCTAAAATGAAATTATAGCAGCACTTCAAAATAAAAGTACTCCTGTCTCCTTCCCTTGGATATTGATCTGTGCGGTGTGACCCTACATAGA
>JAACJT020000036.1:10752592-10804610 GCA_009936485.2 Gymnarchus niloticus
ACCAGTGTGTAATCACAGAACATGACTGTGCGGTGTGACCCTACATAGAACCAGTGTGTAATCACAGAACATGACTGTGCGGTGTGACCCTACATAGAACCAGTGTGTAATCACAGAACATGACTGGGCGGTATGACCCTACATAGAACCAGTGTGTAATCACAGAACATGACTGTATAGTGTGACCCTACATAAAACCAGTGTGCAGTGTGTAATCATAGAACATTTCTGTGGTGTGTAACACTACATAGTGTTAGTATGCAGTATGTAATCATTGAATGTGTGTGCATTGTGACTCTACATAGCATGAGTGTGCAGTATGTTATCAAAGAACACGAGTGTACAGTGTGATGAGAAACCGCCTTTCATCCACGTCCCCTTCTGCAGCTAAAAGCCCTGATGCGTCGCTCCAAGCCTCTCTCTGTCATGGACCTGCTTTCTGGGTGGTGTAGTGACATCGTCAGTTCTGCCCAGAGCTTCATTTCCTCCACCTGGACCTTCTACTTGCAGGCGGACGATGGGAAGGTGCTCGTGTTCCAGGTGAGGGAGCGCAAGGTACGGAGAAGTAGAGTTTTGCAGAATAGACAAAGAGACTGTGTATTCCAGTCCTTAAACACTATGCCCCCTGCTATCCAGCAGAGGTACTTCATTTGTTCCTCTTTGGGACTGCAAAGTTGTTGGATTGCTTTGATTGGCCATAGTGGTGAGGAGAGGAGATTCCTATGGTGAATGGGGTGGGAATTTCAGCCACTTTTGGGGGGGGGGGGGGGGGGTTGCAAACAGCAGACCCTGCCCCTCCTGCCAGTTGGGCCACTGGCTGGAATGCTAGCACCTGTTCCAGGGATTCAATCTGAATTTCAAAAAAAATGTCAGAAACTTACAAAAAATTGACCCAGCATATATAAGTGATGGCAGAAAATGGTGCTTGTAATAGAAATCAAAAAAGTGTGTTCATCGATTGAATACTGAATCGAAGTGACAGCAAACAGGTCCAGGATTGTGACTGATTCAGCAGCATGTAAGGATGGGCTGCAGTGTGGAGCCCTGTGCTCTGAAGGCAATCACACTGGCCATCAAACAGCTCTGACATGTGGAACAAATTACCCACGAACGCCATCTGATTGTTGATGGGTAGGAGGGATTTTGTGAGGTTAGGGGGAAGGACTCTGACATCGCTCTCTGATTGACAGCAGTGCCAGATGTCTGTGTGGCTCCTGCCCCATCTCACTGTTTGAGTTGTGAGCAGCATGGAGTCTGTGTTCTGGTAACTCTTCTCATCAGGGGCCCTTAAGCGCATGAAAGAGGGCCGAGACAGATGAGTCTCAGTGTCAGTGTGCAGCTGGGGAGAGCCACATTCCGCACCGAAACATCACGGTGGTCTGGATCTTTTTAGAACAGTGGGTTAGCCATACACCGCCTGTACCCTAATGCTCTGACTTCCACCCGCGTAGTAATCGGGGGATCTCTAGACCATTTGTCTCGCTATGAGCGTCCCATCCTGGCAGCCTAGTCCTCACTGTAGAAAAGGCCCTCCGTCTTCTAGAATCTTCTAGAATTTAAGTAGAATGTTGTGTTCTCTTGCTCTCGTTAAGTACTATAAATCTTAATGTTACTAACAATGATCCTAAAAGTGGTGTTCTGGACGACCCATCCGAAGTACATACGGCTGAAATACACGAACCAGTGCCGGGAGAGTGTTCCCGACAGTGATCTACACTGTATTTACGGTCCTTTGGGCTGTCAGTGGTTCCCGAAGAACGGGAACAAAGAGCCGTCTCTGCTACATTTGGTCCTTAGAGCCGGATCTACAAGCCGCTACGCTCACTGATTATCCAAAGAAACTTATTCTCACGGAAGGCCAGCATCTCGTTTGATGTTCCGAGTCAATTCCGGCTCTTGGAGAACCTTGCCTCGCTTGCTTTGGATCATTGGGGGTTAACATCCTATGAATGACCAAGTGAGGGAAATGGTATAATTTGGAAAGATTCCGCTAACCCCCCGAACCCCCTCCACTTTTTAAAGGGGGCACCTTTGGGCGTGCTCTCCAGTAATGCATGACAGATGTACATCAGTGCAGCTACATCTATCTGGGGCCTGCGGCTCCACATTTGAGCCCCCCCCCCAAGCCAGCTTCTGCTGACCCAGGTCCATCTGTAGTCCATGTGCTGTTGGTCCAGTGGAATAATGGTGGGGGGGTTTCAGACTCAAATGGTCACAGAACACTCCAGAAAAAGACTGCTCTATAGAAAGTTGGTGGGCAGCTCAGAGGTGACCCATTAAAATCATTGTTCAGTTTAGCTCACTCTTCTCTTGCTGGGTTCCATGTTATGTCCATTTCCAGATTTAACAGCTGCAGATATCTGCAATCACAATAATAGCTCTTCGGTATAAGCTATTTTTAATACTAAAAAAAAAAAAAAACGAATCCAGTTGGGTGGAGATTTGAGAATCGCGTGTGCATTTTTGCACAGGTAGGCATTACCTGTCCTACCCGGTGTGTTAGCATGATAAATATCAGCATGGAACAGAAGCTGCAGTCACTGCAGGATACCTGCATCGCTGCCGTCTCATTCCTGTGCATGAGAAGAGACCTTTAACAGCAGAAGAAAGGCTGGTCTAACAGAAGCTATCTCATTTTCAGTTTCGTTCATTGTAACATGGAAATGTACCGATATTTTGAAAAGGATTTTCTTTCCTTCTAAACACATTTTTAATTGATCTTTTCAGTGCAATTTTTGATGCATAATGTCCTGTCTTTATAATAAACTACAAAAGAAACAACAAAACAACAAAATTAATAAAAAAACAGTAAAAAACTTTATTTCTTTAATAGTAGTCTTTCTTCCTGTGGAAGGTAATTGCCTGGGTTGGTGCTGTGTTTTCGCACTGAGGGTGCAGCAGCCACCTGTGCCAGTCTGCCCTGCCCGTCCAGCACTGAGACTCGACAGCTTCCTCAGGAACCACATGGCCGGCCTGCTGTAGCTGGAACCCAGTATGCAGGCCCAAATGTCAAGAGGCACAAGCAAGCCACCATCTCATTGTAATCAGCCTTCCCAGAGAAGCGTAACGGACACTGCTGGTTGTTGATGGAGGTCTGCTCGTCCTAACCCTGCAAGGGCAGTCATGGTGCACTACCTCCAAAAAGAAATGGGGCATCTGTCTGAGGATCTCTTCCTGAAGGCCCTCCCCTCTCCTTTGTCTCAGTGGCCACAGATTTATTTATGGCTGCAGAGTGCATTTCAAAGAGGAGAGGAGGGGATATTTTAAGGTGGAGCAAAGGAGATATATTAAGGTGGAGCCATGTAGTGATGCTCGTCTGTCATGGGACTTCCCCAAATGAATGCTGGCAGCACAGAAATACTGCTCTTGCCATATGTGAAAGTTTTGGTTTCTACTGTAGTGACTAGTTAGGTGTATTTCCCACCTTTGATTGTTCCATAATCCCCCACAGCTTCACCTGCAGTTTCTGTGTATAGCAGCAATGCTGTGTCTTCGGGCCAGTGAGCGACATAATGGTTAGTTAGCGCTGTGATCAAAATGATACAGATTCGAGATGCAGCAGCACTGTTGTACCCTAACGCAGGGTACCTTATCTAAACACCTCTGGTGGATGCGGAGCTGTACAAATGGACAAAGTGTCCCTACTCTCAGACTCTGTAAGCTACTTGAGATGAGTGTCTGTTAAATAATTACATACAGTAAAATCCAAAAATGGATTGCACTCCCATAAAGAACAGGCACTCGACTGTGTCCACCGGCAAATCAGCCATGGCTGAACATATTCCATCTTCTTCACATTCCTTCTGTACGCATTTGATAGACTTCGGACCAGTATTTTACTCTTTATGGGGAAGCGCCAGATGACTGCAGCCTGCATTGGATAACCGAATCCTGAAAACAGATGGATGGATGTATGCTTGAATGGATGGCATTATGGTTCCTCTGACTGTGGTTGTTCTCCATCCTACAGAGCCAGCCACAGATGGAGTATTCCTTCCCTGAACTACAGACTCCCGGGTTGGAGGTGGCAGAGAAGCCCTGGACTCCAGTCAGCTCCAGCACACCGAGGCCCCACGTGGGTGAGTATGCAGGTTCAGCAGAACACCCCCCCACACACACATACAACCTTCTTGTTATATGTTCTAGGGCTCATCATGTGCAGTATGTTCAGAGCAGGTGGGCATCGAGGCACCTTACAAAGTGCCATTTCCCAATCCTGCAGGGACAAGGGAGCGTGGAGAGAAGGGCATCCCCAGGGGAGGGGGCAAGGCGAGGCGTGCCGGACCGCGGGGGGACACCCCTCCCGCAGACCACGACTTCCTGGGCTGCATGTCGCGGTAAGGGGATCCCTTTCATACAGCTTCTTTAAGCTACAGCATCCCATAAGACATTAGTCAAAGACTGAAACGAGATACCCTGGCTGCCAAATGGTTATTTGTCTTTTTACAAAACGTGCATAGTCATATATCTTCAGCTGTACCCAAAAGGGAAAGGGCAAAGGGCAGGGAGTCATTAGAAGATATTACCAACAGCTGGGGTCCAGGGGTCTTCTGTGCAGTGGTTGCCTGCCAAACTCGCACTGAGCGTGTGCAAGATTTTCTTCCGAATGCCTCCCTTAATTACACGGTCAGCTACATAGTTTTGATAGTGACATTTTGAAGCATAATCGAAAATTGCAAGCATTTTTCCCCTGTTCGGGAAATGAGATATTTCAGTGCTGTATCCTGCTGGAGGTGTATTGGCTTAGGTAACAAAGATAATAGCAACTGGAACCGGTTGTTAAGAAATAATTGGAGTGATTAATCCGTGTGAGCACCAGCCTTGGGTGACACCGGAGGCCTGACTGTCACCGGCCCGCCGGCTCCCACAGACGCTCTGGCCTCCCCCGCTGGATCCTGGCCACCTGCCTCTTCTTGTCAATCATGGTGATGCTGTGGCTCAGCTGCGCCAGTCTGGTCACCGCTCCTGACCAGCGAATCAAGACACAGGTACGAGTGGTGAACCGCGGCCCGGGTATGCCTTAGCTTAGGCCATCTGACCACTTCACAGCTCGTGCGTCTGTTCGCCAGCAATCATCCCAGGTGTGTGACGCTCTCTGTAATACTAGCCCACAACTTTCAGTTTAATGTAGCCTAAAAACCCCATAACCGCTGAGAGAAGACCCAGTCCAAATGAATCTCCTTCATTCATGTTCCTTGTTATCCTTAAGGCTCAGCGGATTTTTTTTTAAAAGCAGTGATGTTAAGGCATGTCTACAAATGTATTTATTTATGCATTTATTTATCTCAGCTGAGCATCAATGGAGATAAAGAATTCTTGGATGACATTGATAAAGTCAGCCCTTACCCCTTGACCCCGGTGATTGCTGTGGCCATCAGCCAATCAGATGAAGGCCAGGAGGTGGGCCCCCTGCCAGTCAAAGTGGACCTGGACAAAACCGTTCTCTGAGATGCCTGTGGGTTTGGTCCTTTATTCACTAACGTGGAGTAGTTCCCAGTGCTATCTCACTCTTTTATTTCATTGTTGAGAAGACAAAAATACACACACAAACATGAAAAGAAAACATGCACGGCATTATTCATCTGCTTCTGTTCATGGTTTTGTCCCGTTGGAGTTGTAGATTTTCTGTGCAAAGTCACATGGTAGTTTAGTCCCTTAACAGTGAAAGACAGGCTTGTGTCAACTACCAGCAAAGATATACCATACACATACAACAAAGAAAAAAATGACATTTTGTAAACTGCAGAGATTTATAGAGGCAAGTTTGGTGAACCATGGACAAACTTGGACCAGAAAGAGGGAGATAGCAAGACCAACCACTGATTCAACAAGCTGGGCTGTGCTACATTTCACTCCTAGCTTTCTACAAGGTCATGAAAGGATTTAGTAATGGTGGAGATTTCTATGTTCTGACTCTTTTCCTTCTTGTTTATTGAGCCACAGTTTGGCTGGTGTGGTCATTGAGAGGAGTTGTCTACTTTGTCATGTGACACTGCATAGAAGCAGGGATAAGGATATAACAGAATACTCTGAGTGTGAATATTAACTTCCACCACGCAAATACAATGAAGCTAGCTGAAATAAAATAATTATTATTTGTTATATAATTATGGAATTTGATGTTAGATGGGTTATCAATGTGTTTGGGGGTGGGTTGAGGATTTGTGTGTGTGTGTGTGTTTGTGTGTGTGTGTGTGTGAAAGAGAGAAAGACAGACAGACTGACTGACTCACTGATGTGGCTCAGTTAGGCCACACAAAGAAATTATATTGCTGGATGTGTACTGGAGACTCACACAAGGACCATATTGTAACATCTGTAGGCATTCATTTTGTTCATGCATTCATCCAAGATCAATAATGCAGTTCCTGGCGCTCCAGATTATAAATTTGATGCCACAGAGATTGAATGAAACGCTTCGTGCTGAATTTATGCTCTGAAAACGTCACAGCACTGTGGGTAACTCTGATTCATCATTTAAAGTGGTCAGCGAGTGTGTCGCAAAAGTCAATGACTGGAAACACTCCGGTAACAGAAAAACATATTTTAAGACAGGAAGGACGTTGAGAGAAAGAAACTTTTGATCGATAACTGTAGAAATCGACGCAAGGGCGTTTATTTCTGTCGAAATGTAGACAGTAGAGCCCTTTATCCTGCTTGGTGTATTCACAGTTCCACTGAAACGACAACTGCTTAAACGCGTATGGCGAATGTTTTGCGAAACACGTATGAATTCATATATCCTAAAAAAATTTTAAAAAATCTTGCTTTAGTGACCAGGTCAAAGTGTTGAGTTCGGTGTTAATTTATGTGCTGTTTTTGTCTGCTTTTTATGTTTCATTTTACTCCTTAGTGTCTAGCAACAATGCATGCGTATTTGTTAAGACAGTATAGGTACATAATATCCGGCAGATTTTGAAGGAAACAAATATGAATATGGTGCTTTTGTATGCTTCTGCAAGTTAAAACTTGAAAAGGCTGTGCGATATAAATCAGTACGAAGAAAAAAAACGCACAAGACAACGTAAAGTCACGCAATATTCAATAAGCCAACTGGCTTGGTGCAAGGTCACCGTTTGTGTTGAAAGCAAAGAGTCGTATTTAACCATGGTCGATTTCGATTAAGTTAAACAAAATAAAGTGTTTTCAAAAAACGCCTAACTATGTCTCATAGTCATCATTAGATGCCTGTTTCTCTTTTTACATGATAATAGGCTTTTTTAGTATTCCCTTTTAAACATGAACGTTTTAACAGCCGATATCTTATCAAATAACTGTTCCTGTATGCATCAGCCCAATTAACATAAATCAACGTTGCACATATACATAAAAACCCAGCTAGGATTTTCTGGCGATCATTCATGCCTAAAGTCATATTTCTTTAATGTAATGCAGTGTAAATTTGTCAACTGTCTTCCAAGAATTTAGGGCAAATAGTGATTATTGCTGTCTTTCTTGAAGAGTTTTTAAAGCAATAATGATGACAGCTGCACAATAGATAGAACTTTTCTCAGATGCCAGTTTTGTATATAAATTACATTTACACACACACTTTTAAATTAGACATTTGAGAAAACATTTTTCAAGTGTTAAGACACGCCTTTCACCTGATAAATTGCAAGTACCAAATGAGTACGTTGTCATTCTGAAAATGTCAGAATCTACTTATTTAATGGGGCCCTTTTAGGACCACCACTAGATGGCATCGTTTCTCAATCCAGACCGCTAATTGTTTGATAGTCTCACCTGAGATTCAAATTAAATCGCGTTTTATGAATTTTACACATGGAAAATAAAACGAAATCATTAAGAAATTCAAGAATTGTTGAAGGTCCATTGTCACGTTTAATCCAGGTGTTTTCTGGGATGTTTAATAAAGTGAAATCACCCCTTAACGTCACAGACGTGTCAAGTCTCACACTGAGGGCAGGAACAGAGTACGGGCAAACAAAGAAGACTTTACTGGAGGGTCGCGGGGAGGCAGGGAGCCAGCGACAAACCAAAACAGGGCACAGAAATACAGGAACAAGGAGTGACTGAGAATATGCTGAAAGAGGGCTTCTGGGAGCCCAAAACTAGCGATGTCTGTGAGAACAGGCACTGAGACTAACAACAATTCAATGCCTGAACGTGAGAGTTCAGGGATGGGTGATCAAACAAATGGCAGAAGTTGTGTAATGAGGTAACCAGGGACAAGTGTGCTGGGTGAGGTGGCACGACAAGATGCTTCCGTGATCATGTCTAAGAGGCATTTGGAACGGGTGAAGCTGAGGCCTCGTATGGATGATCATGTATGTTATGTCGTTTATGATGTTTGCCGGTAGGTTACATAATATGGGCATGACTAACAAGAAAAATGAGTTGCTCACATCGCTTACTTTTGTGAAAGCCGCAATTTTTTCTCATTAAATCGAGGTTTGTATTTCATAGTCAACTTTTGTTAATCATTCAAGCTGCAGGATTGATAGTAGCCTACTAGGTGTTTGTATTTGTTTTTAAGGATTGCGATAAATCAGCATAGACTGACCTTGTCAGTCGAAATAAATTATTGACATCCTATACAATGTCAAAATGTAAGTTCAGTGAGTCATGTTTGATGACTTATTACAGCTGGGTGTAGAATCGTCCTAGAACAAGGTGGGTAACGTATGGAATGAAAGTCATAACTGAATAGAATGATTAACAGTCTGACCCAGTGGTTTTGCCTACTTTTAGTTGAGCTGTTTAGAACTTTAATCTGCCCTGAAAACTCTGTCAGATATAAACAGGATCAATATGAAACTCACTTTCCACAAACTTTTTCTTGGAAAAACAAAATTTTCCTATCTAGTGTATTCAGGAAGACCAGGCATAGAATTTTTGTAAATATTTAAAATGACTAATTCCTTCTCAATAACCTCCCAGGGTTCTGGTATTTAAGAGTTTATCCAGTGATGTACAGTGTGTAAAATGGAGGTAATGTTAACTCTGTACTATGTCTGCAGTGAGGGGGGACATGAATAACGGCATGACAGTAAATACTGACAAATTCTGCTCACACAGAGCTTTGACTGGATTTGAAGCTACAACCCAGGAGTGGTGTCCTGACTCCACCCATTTCTAAAAACTATAAAACATACTTTACAAAATATTTCCCAGAATGGATAAAGGATTTGAAAGAATCCAGTTGAATAAACAGAAATGAGTGCTGCATTTTTCATTTGTTTTGGCTTCTTTTTTTTTTAAGTTTAACACCTTGGGCTGTGTTACATTTCACTCCAAGTCTTCTACAAGCCCATGAAAGGATTTTGTAGTGGAGGACATATCTATAGTATGTTCTGATTCTTTGTCCTTAGTCATTCAGCAACAGTTTGGCTGTCATTGGTGCTGTCATTGTCAGAAGTGATCGCTCTGTCACCTAATGAGGAAGGATAGCAGCTGTAAGGAGATGACAAAATACTCCAAGGGTGACTGTTCACTTCCACCATGCAATTACACTGAAGCTAGATGAAATAATTTGTATTGTGTACATAAGTCCATAATTAGATGCTAAACAGGTGTAACTACTGGGCATGTTTTTACTTTATTTCCAGGCTCCATGTATGATTAAAATGTTCTGCATTCTATCAGACAGAGACATCATACTGAGAAAAAATTACTGTGCGTAAGTATGGTTTTTAAGAGTTTTTTTTTTTTGTATATCAAGATAATTGCAATGTAAACTTTGGTCAAATGCTACAGTGGGATTTTTAAATTTTTTACACGTTTTGTTTTTCAGTTTGTTGCATTAATGCTTCAGCTAAAGAGTTCATATGTGAGCAAGCACCAGCTGACTTTTGTATTTGTAGAGACAGAAGTGAAACCCTCACTTCACAACAATTAAACGTACAACGAGCCAGATGAACAGGAAATCCATTCTGAGATGCAATTTCTGCAGTGAGAGTTGTGACAAAGCAGAAATGAAAAGCATCAAAGCTTTGCACCCCTCATCAAAATCCATGGGAGTGGAAGAACATTCTGGAACTGCAGAACACAGAACCAGCCATACAAAGGCAGTCCAGAATTTTAATGTGAGCTTTGAGTGAATTTAAAAGGCAAATCATATGTTATCTTTCTGTAATTCTTGATGATTTTAAAGTAGTAATGTTCCTCTTACGCATTATTTTTATGGCTCAGCAATCTCCTACATAAATCATATGGACATTCTGCAAAATTTGTCCACCACTGAAAATCCTAGATGTTCTAGAGAAATGACATCGTCATGGTCACCAGGAGTCAATGTCCACCTGCTGGCTTATTTTATTACTGATTGTGTACAGTTTTAAGTGTATCGCATAGATCATAGAAGCTTAAAACATTCCGATTATTTATAATGATGCCCCCTGTATATTTTGTCATTCAGCAAGTTTTAAATGCTGAATTTTCAATCCTTTACACTGACAGATTATTTATACCACCCTATAGAGTATAACAGCCAGCCTTGCTGGGCTGGAACACTACCCGTGGTCTCCCATACACTTTACATTTTACAACGCTACACACATTCCAACGGATGCTATTCTTTAATACATTAAATATATTTTATATACCAATCCCCCCCTCTTAGAACCTTTTTATAATTTTAAAAACTTGCAGGTCGTGAATTCAAGTCAAATGACGGACTGTACGCAAAAATAAAACTCAAAAATGTAGTGTGTCGACCTTTGCATGAAACTTGGAATACAAAATAAAACGTGCTTTTTTTGTTGTTTTTATCTAAGGAGTAATCCTCTGTTTGTGCTGGAATGCATTCCTACCGTGAGCACTGTAAATATACTGCCGTGACCCATGATAATAAGGTCTTACACGGATATGAAGTTGCCTAGTCATGCTGATGTTGAAATCATGCAGCGAGACGCCTGGAGCAGCCAGCATGTACTCACGGAATAGAGGGAGCAGGCCACAGTAATGACGATCGAAGCACCTAAGCTGACTCTGAACTTAGACGCTTGTCAGCAGACATGAATGCAACGACAGCCTGCAATATTTAGTGCGGGACGAGGTGCGAAGAAGCCCCAATGAAAACTCCATCCGTATGTTGATCACATTGACAGCTGCGTTGCCTTGTGTACGAAAAGACGCTTAAGCGGATCTGAGAAACGTGATCGACGAGGGAAAATCCGTATTTAGGATCTTGATCTTCCCTCAGGTAGGTATCGACTGGCAGGCAATATCTGCAGCACTTCTGTGTTTTTAACATTTAACTGGCAAAAATAGCGTTGATCCCACCTTGGGTCGGTTATATATTGATATTAATAATAATAGTAATGCCAGGAAGTTACATATTACTATAAAACGTATCAGCAAAACTGAAAGTAAGCAGCTAGTGTAAATACTGGCACTCCGCCCTGTGAAGTTTGTGCAGATGCTAGCTTTGCAGTGGCTTTACAGACAGATATTAGTAATTCATGGTTCTGAGGCAGTGTGTCTGTAACCTAGACATGTTTTCGTATTTCTAATGCAACTTTAACATTAAGTTGCCATTCTGACAGTATTTGCGATCAGTTTGGCGAGCCGACAGATACATATCTTATTGTAGTGTTGCCAAGTTACAAAAATGCTATAGAATCACGCTTTCCGAGGATGACGTCTAAAACAAATTCAAATTCAGACGTAGCGTCGTGACATCGGTCGTAGCAGTACGACGATCTCTTTCTTAAAATCGGCCGTTTTGGTTTCTTCGCGAAAAGGAAAAACTATGCGGGATGGTTTGCAGCTTCTAGCCGGCGTGATGGTTGTTTGATATCCGATCGCTGAATGACACGGTCTTGTTTACAATATGAACATGATCCCCCAAGCCTTGAATGTTCACGGCCGCATCGCAGGCCCGAATGGCCACCGAGAAACGCCCGGGATGTGCTGAGTAAATAGGGTGTTGCGGCCACCCAGCTGTGACAAGGATGACGTCACCGCCAAGCCGCGCGCCATCCATCCCCTGGGCTCTTTCACACATTCACTTAACTATTTAACCTCCTAGAGCGTTTTGGTAATGTCTTTGTTTCGACACCGATTTAAACGAGACCCAAATGAGAATTTATTAACTTGCCGGCCTGACGCATTAGTCTAAAGCTATTTAAAATTTAGCTCGTTTTACACACCGGGCTGTTTTACTGTGACAGTCCAGGTTAAGCGCCTTCCTCCACGGTTGAGGACTTGGACTTTCTTGATACCTAAATTTGGTGTAATTAACAGATGTTTCCCACTGTTCTGATATACGGTCTCTCCTTCTGCAGCAAAGCTTCTTCTTTTAGTCTTTCACTGGTTCACCTAACTGTGATCCATTTGCAGGTGGTTTATAAATGCTCGTTTTATGCAAGAACTGAGCGTGTTTTTGCCTTGCATTCATAGTCACTTAACATTAGCATTACTCTGTGCTTGTTTAAAGTCATGACCCAGCTGTCTTAAATGTATGTTGTAAGACAAAAATACACGAACAGAGCATTGTCGAAGTTACAGCACAGCTTGTCTTAGATACGGGTATAATTTAGCAGTTGCACCCTGTCCTCATGTGACCGTATATATTAGACTGTAATTTAATCCATTTCTACAATTTCGAATTGACTCAGTTCAACTGCAGGACTTCCTGGAATTTGAAACCTAACATAATTCGGTCACAAGTTTGATTCATCAACCAAACTCTAGCCTTTATGAGATAATGGTTGTTTTTGCATGGTGTAAAACTCTTTTTGTGGGACCGATAACTGCCAGTAGCTCTGGGTATTGAGGTTCTCTTTAAAACACAGATTAAGGTTCCAGTGTCACGTAGCACAGTTGAACCTTATAGGATGCGCAGGCTGATCCCTCAACTCTGGGTCTTGTGATGGGAGCTTCTTTGGCATGAAGGGACGGATGCCAGCCTGCAGGGTTCTTATTCCTGCATAAACAGAGGATTTCTGCAGGCTTTCTTGCCATAGACCGATGTCAGCCTTTTCAGCAGTTTGTAATTGTTAGGTGCTGCAGTAAAAGTTGTTTTTGTTTACCACCACCCTCTTTAGGTTCTTGCATCGGGTGCAAGTTTAAACGTTAATCAAGAAAAGATACTGCTGCATGTTTACTGAAGTTGTTTGTGATAACTACTTTTCCATGCTGGGTCATGCCAATTTTTGTATTCTGGGTCTAAAAAGACGAAACAAAACATGCTGTTGGATGTTTATGATGAAGCCAGTTTTGTCATTCAGAGGTCTTACTGTGCAAAACAGACTTTGGCGTTATAAGAAACGTGTCTTCGAAACCAGTGGTGGGTGGGCCAGTATAGCAGTAAGGTTTCAGAACCCTGTTCCTCTCACGGGTAGAGATGAAAGCAGCTTAGTATGTGGGAGCCATCAACAATATCCCATCAGACATATTTACCACACTCAAGGAGCTGGAGGATGTTATTCCTGAGGGTGGCTGTTCTGTCTTGTATCTGGGCAGATAGATATTTTTTCTTCCAGAAGCATATGATTGTATTTAGTTAGACAGGCCATTTAACAGTTTTCTTATCTGCTATTCTTCAATTTCTGTGTGTGTGTTTTACTTGTCCCAGGATCAGAGGCTTGTTGCTGTCCTTTTCTGTTCATACTCAATACTCAATGAGATGTGATAGCAGTTGTGTGAAAGAATTTATTTTTTCAGCTTCAGTTTGGAATACAGACCTGCAGACATGCTTTTCTTCTGTATGTTGTCCATAAGCTGGAATCACCAGCGGTGTGTGTGGTTAGGGGATAACTGTGTGTAGTTTTGCGTACACTCAGTAAAATAAGGCCATCAGCATTGGAGTAGCTATGATAAGTTTACCAGAGAGTGGTGAACTTGAGGTGGGGGTGTTTTATGACTCTACTGCCTTTTTCTGTAGGCTGACCACACCCATTTGGACCTGCAGCCAACCTGTCCTGTGGATAGTGGTGTCCACGTCTGACCTTTAAGCCCTGCTCTGTGTCAAAAGGAGTTGTGGACACGAAAAGCCCCACTGTCTGATGGCACTCGTGTAAAAAGGCTCAGCTGATGTGACTGACTGCAGTAGAATCTGCTGTGATGAGTATAAGTCTCATCTGACCCACAAGCTTTTTTAACTGATTCTGAAGAACCTGTTAAAGGGTTCCTCTTGGTGACAGCACCGAGTCCAATGACGAAGTTTTAAGGTTTCGGAGCCTTGGTATTCTGCCTGTACCAGGGATGGGTGTGATGTTTTCCTCTCCTATCCAGCAGATCTGTGAAAAATGTGTGTGGAGCTCACAGGTGTGAACTGAGCTGGTCTTCTGAACTGGCACCCGGACCCCAAACCAGCGTCTTCCAGCAGGGTGTGACAGAATTTGACACAAGGAGGGGTGGGGCTCTGACACCCTCCTTGTAAAACAGAGCCCCACACCAAAGTTGACTGTCTCTAAGCGAGCCTTCTAAGCCTCTCGGACCCACCTTACGGCCAACAGTAATCCTCTGTACGAGCTGGAGGCGTAGAGGAGAGGATGATATGTGCGAGGAAGAAGAAGGCCACCAAGGACAAGGACTTCTTGGCCATTGCCGTGCCGTCCATAAAGGGCCATGGCTACCTGGACTACACCGTGGACAGCCATCCCTCTCAGGCCTTACGGGTCATGGACGAGCTTCGGCACCACGGCCTGCTGTGTGACCTGGTCCTCCACGTCACCTACAAGGACACCTGTGTGGACTTTAAGGTGAGAATCACGTGGGGTTGGGGGTGTGCAGCAACAACTCAGGACAGGAACATCCCTACCAGAGACAGATGCTAGTGACAGAACGCATTGCCTGTTCACAAAAAAACAGTGGAAATTGGTGTGCCCAGCATGTTGTAAATAAAACCTGTGTATGTGTGTCAAGAGCTCCCATAATCCTCTTGCTGACATTTCCATGCACGTAGTTTAATTTCATCACTCTTGACACTGTCTGTATTAAATGTATATTATATTGGAAGGGGTCTTTCTAAATGTCACTATATGCCCCCTCCCAGGTACACAAGCTGGTCCTGGCTTCATGCAGCCCCTACTTCAAAGCCATGTTCACCAACGACTTCCAGGAGTCTCAGGCCTCCGAGGTGACCCTGCCGGACGTGTGCCCCCAGGTGGTGGGCCGGCTGATCGATTTTGCCTATACGTCACGCGTGACAGTGGGCAAGGCCTGCGTGTTGCACGTTCTGCTGGCCGCCATGCGCTACCAAATGGAGGACGTGGCACGGGCCTGCTGTGACTTCTTGACCAAGAACCTGGAGCCGGCCAACGTCATCGGCATCGCCCGCTTCGCGGAGGAGATCGGCTGCAGCGAGCTGCACCTGCGCAGCCAGCAGTATATCAACACACATTTCAACGAGGTGGGTACTTCACCTCCACGCAGTCAGCTGCGTTGCGAGATGGCTGTTTGGATCTACTTCTGGATGTGTGCAGCCCACAGCACAAGACAGTGGTACATGCGTCCATGCAGGAGGCAGTGCAGCACGTAAATTGCCGTGCTGGGTATCTGCATTCCATTCATTCTCGCCAAAGTTGCAGTGACTGCATTTTATTGAGGAAACACCTTTGCCTTTTGTGAATTTTGTCTGGTCTTCCCAGACCATTTCTTCTTCGCAGTAATACATGACGCATCAATAATCATGGGACTGAGGCTTCAAAACCCGTGGTGGGTGGGAGTGTCCTGAACTAACAAATCAATGCTGGTGCTGGCCTAGGCAACACTGATTGGTTAGTTGAGGATACTCCCATCTACCATGGCTTATGAAGCTTCATTTGTCCCTTCATTACTCATCCTAGGAATGCCTTTGTATGTTTTGAAATATGACATGTCAGTGTGAGTCAGACGCTTCAGGTGCTGTGACTCGTGCCTTTTATTGACTTTGTAGGGTGTTTGGAATGACTTTTTTTTTTACAAAAGAGATGTTTCTCAGTCTCCTTTTATATAGTCCCCTTTCCACCATTGCTCCCCCTAAGATATCAGAACTGCACCATAGACTCATATAACAGTTAATGTTTGTGAAATGATAACCGGTGTGGAAATTAATACTCCTGTCGTAGTTTTTGACAATGAGACTGCAACAGATAAGCTGTTAGACAATTGGAATTGGAACAGTGGCTTTGTGTTCAGGCAGGTTAGCCAGCAGTGTCATGTGACGAGTCATGTGACGGCAGGTAAGCTGGTAGTCAGCCTCCCTCCTTTGCTTTCTCACTTCCCTCCCTCCTGCTCACCCGTTCCCTCGTTCCCCAGGTGCAGAAAGCACCACAGTATGAGGGGAGACCTGGTGGGTCAGTACTCAGTACTGATACTGACACATGACAGACGAACAGACACCTACATATGGCAGCATACCCAGCGAAGCTATGACAGTCAAGTTAGGGTAAAATAGTTGATGCTCAACCTATAAACAGTGAAACCGAGAGGCTGGACTTCAGCTTGGATGTAGAGGACTGCTAACTTTTATTTATACAATGCATTACATTTCCTATTAGCCTATTAGCTATTATTTTAGAAAATGGTGTTTAACAACATCCTGATATCCCATGTTGCAATGTGGATTGTAAATATGAATCGGCTCAGTAAGACTCAGATATTTGACCCTTGATGACCAATAAGCGGTGAGAATTGACGTCTGTCATGGACTTTAAGGCCGGTGTCAGGTGACAAGTGGTGGCTTTTTTCCATTTTTGGCTAGAGTTCCTCTTTATGATGCTTCTCAGTTTTGGTAAAAACGTGATCAGCTCTGTGTCAAACAGAGAGAACTTTTGTTTTTTCAAGCATTTTAGCACTGATGACAGTGGTGTCATTATACAGATCATTAAATATTCTCCAGCTTGGTGCCCTTAGCTGCCTGAAAGGGGGTTTAAATCCCCATGACCCTGTACTGGATACTCGGCTGAAAGACAGATGATTGGACCATTAAATCCAAATCCTTTTCATCTGTCCGTTTGTCTTACCGTAGGCCTACATTATCACTCATCCTGTTCGAGGGTCTAAAAGCTGTGGTGGACATTTGGGAAACGTATTCTTAACGTTAAGGAGTGCGATCCAGTCACCTAACTGACCAGCCTGTCGTGGTGTCTGCAGGTGACCAAGGAGGAGGAGTTTTTCAGCCTGACTCACTGCCAGCTCCTGGAGCTGATCAGCCAGGACAGCCTGAAGGTGCTCTGTGAGTCGGAGGTCTACAAGGCCTGCACCGAGTGGGTCCGCTGGGACGTCGAGGGCCGCGCTCAGTACTTCCATGCCCTGCTGGATGCCGTGCGCATCTACGCCCTGCCGCCCCGCTTCCTCAAGCGCCAGCTGCAGTCCTGCCCTGTGCTGAGCAAGGCCGACTCTTGCCGGGACTTCCTCTCCCGGATCTTCCAGGAGATGGCGTTGCGTAAGCCACTGCCACCACAGCCCCTCCGCGGGCTGCAGCTCATCTACGTGGCCGGCGGCTACCGGCAGCAGTCGCTGGCATCCGTGGAGGCCTTCGACCCGTGCAGCCGCTCCTGGCTGCGGCTAGCCGACATGCGCAGTCCCCGCAGTGGCCTGGGAGCCTGTACACTCTTCGGCCTGCTCTACGCCATCGGGGGACGCAACCTGACGCAGCAGGACAGCGTCGAGTCCGGCTTGCTCAGCTGCTACAACCCCATGACCAACCAGTGGACAGATCACACACCCATGCAGACCCCACGTAACCGCGTGGGTGTGGGCGTCATTGACGGGAGCATCTACGCAGTGGGCGGGGCACACGGCTCTACCCACCACAGGACTGTGGAGAAGTGAGTGTGGGTTTAAAGGGGGAGGGCAGACTGAAACGCAGGCCAATCGTAAGGAACAAGGGCACCTTAGCAACCACCCAGACCTTCAGGGCTCTTGGCTAACCCTTCCCTCGCATTTGAGGGCTTGCTTTATTGTTTATGGTTCCTCTCCCTCAAACTTAATCCGCAACTGAATAAAAATCCAGAGTCAAAAACTTACATGGTTTTACACTTTTATTTAATGCATTAACTGTTTTACTGTACAAGTATGTTAAACAATTGCTTTTATAAATGGGTGTAAACATTGTTTTCAACCAGACAGTTGATTATGTCAGATTTTGCCATGTGATGGTGGTCATTCTTCACCACTTGTAAGGCAAAACCTGACAGGTTGACATCAGGAAGAGACGATGAGGTTCTGATTGGGTAGTAAATGCGGGTGCTGAGAGGCAGTCAGCGGCCGGAACATCTCACAAAGAACACTTTTGCTGTCATTACCATCTGAACGTGGACTGAGATCTCTTCTCAGGCAAGGAGTGTCCCGACCTGGGTCACACGGCCCTTTAAATGTGCACACGGCGTCCCTCTTGAGGAAACGCGTTCCAGGCATACAACCTACAGTCAGACGCTTTTCATTAGTAGGGAGGTGAGCCTTTGTGTCGAACCTGCAGTCGGCCAAGGCTTTAAAAGAGACCCATGTTTCTTTCACTGTGTGTGTGTGTGTGTGTGTGTGTGTGTGTGTGTGTGTGTAGTGTCCCATGCTCTTAGGTGATATGGCACATGTTTTTAATGAACAAAACAGCCTTCCAATGAACCTTGAGCTTTTATCACTTACAGTGTAGCTGCTAATGCTGCTTTACCACAGCTTCCTGTTTCATAGAGGAAGTGCCCAAAAACTTGCTTCCAGACAATACCGCAGCTGACAAACAACACACTGTAATTGGTTGATGGATAAAATGGCTTTGTTGATAACGACTCAGCTATTTGCTGAAATCGTGGCCGTTGCTATGTTTTTTTTTTTTAAGCAGTACCTTAAAACAGTGTGGTCAGTCTTGTAGAGTCTCTCACCCCCCAGTTTCATGGCTGGTAGACTGAGCATGTTGCGGTAACTTTGGCCGAACGTGTGGTGTGACTGCTTATTCATCTGATTCTGGATCAGTTGCCTGTGAGAGATGGGTTATGGCGTTGGAGGTGGAGGGTAGGAAACAGGTAATGGGAAAGTCCCCAGAAGAAGGATGAAGTGGGTTATCCTGATACTACACAGACTTGCTGAAAGCGCACCTCCAGACTGACGTGACCTGAGGTTAGAAGACGCTCAGACGTACGAGCTGGCTATTATGGGCTGTCCGGTTCTCATTCCACTCACAGTGTGTTTTTATGAATTTTTACATTTAGAAATTTGAGGTAAAATGTGGAATGAAAAGTTATGCATTCCGGACAGTGTGCAGTTGAAGAGGTAATTGGGTGGCTGCTCTTTATGGGATGGATCCCTGACTGTGAATTCTTTTAAAGGCTGCATGTGCCACTTCCGCTGTGGGCTCTTGGCTAACTTCTTCACTGCGGTATCAAAGACAAGAACCAGAGACGGTGGAAATGTGTAGAGCAGTATTATGAAGATACTTGGTCTAACATCTGTCCGTCTGGCAGGTATGACCCAGATACAAACCGGTGGACATTTGTGGCCCCCATGTCGGTGGCGCGGCTCGGAGCGGGCGTGGCGGCGTGTGGTGACATGCTCTACGTGGTCGGCGGCTTTGACGGGGAGAACCGCTGGAGGACGGCAGAGCGCTACCACCCAGATACCGACTCCTGGCAGCCCGTGTCGTCCATGGCATCTGTGCGCAGCGGCCTGGGTAAAGAACATCACTGCAGCGTGGTCATGATAGTCACAACACCCCGGAGCGCAATTTAGAACATGAAAGCTTTTTATCTATTCAAATCAGACGTTATTAATGGCTCTGTGGTGCGGTCGGTGGCAGAGATCCCGGCAAGGTCATGCTGTTATACCCGTGGGCAAGGTATTTAACCTGAACTAGTGCTGTGAAAAATGTCCAAGTCCACACAGGCTAAATCCTGTGTGTTATGTCGCTCTGGGTAAAAGCTTGGGAAAATTCAGTATAGACAACAGATTAAAGAAAGGCGATGAAAGGTAATCATCCTATCAAAGCTGATCTAATGGCATTCGACGTCCTCTGATTGTTTGGATGTGCCCCGCAGGCCTGGTATGTCTGGATGACCACCTGTACGCACTGGGGGGTTACGACGGCAGGATGCAGCTCCAGTCGGTGGAGCGCTACACCGTGGCGCGAGATGTCTGGGAAGCTGTTGCTCCCATGATGCACTGCCGCAGCGCCCACGGCGTTGCCGTCCACCAGGGCCGGATCTACGTACTGGGTGAGTATCGGGGGGAGGGAGGGAGGCGCCTGCCTGTTTACGGGGCCCCGTGTCAAGGCTGCAGTGCTCCTGTGACTGCCATGTGTTACTGCTGTGCCAGCTGCTTGTGCCGTGTTCAACAAGCTATGGCTGGGGGAGATTTTCTAATGCTGACTGAAGGTGCCTTTCTGGAAAATCGATAGACGCTCCTTTATAGAGGAGGTACGCCTCATACCTCCTGGGTTTGGAGTTCAAATGCCACCTCTGCTCTGCATGTGTAGTTTGCAGGTCTCCTCTCACAGTCCACAGACACACAGTTAGTCTAGCCGGCATCTCTAAACTGCCCTGTATGTGTGTGTGTTCCCGGCTGATGTCCTGGCACCCCATCCAGGGTGTACCCCAGTCTTGTATCCTATGCTGCCTAGGATGGATAGACTTCAGGTCCACCTCTGACCTTGACTAAGATAAGTGGTTAGATGATTGATTGGATGGATGGTCATATATAAAGTGCCGAACATTGTTGTTTTGGTCAAATTCCACCAATTTATAACTAATTTATAATTAGAAGTTTGAGTTATTCAGTAACAAAAGTGAATTGAATCTCACTCCTGTGTCGTGTGACTGACTTAGGTGGGTTCAACCAGGGAGGCTTCCTGTCCAGCGTAGAGTTCTACTGCCCGGATCGTGACGAGTGGACGTATGTGACAGACATGTCCACGGGCCGAAGTGGAATGGGCGTGGCTGTTACCATGGAGCCCTGCCCTGGCAACCTTCCAGAGGAAGAGGAAGAAGTGGAGGATGGGTGACCAAAAAAAGATGTTCCTAGACATGCAAATAAACCACCTGACCAGGGAAATGGGTCAGCTTAGATGAAGACTTTTCTCCGGTGACTGGAAATCTGGTGCTATGCCATCAAACTGCACTTGCTAATTCTGACATCTTTAAAGTTTATTTTTGCAGAGTTTTTCAAATATAATATATAACTTTAAAGTAGTAAGTTATTGTTTACAAATGTTTGAGTCAGTAATACTAGTTTGCTGTCCTGTCACTTTAAATATGTTGTGGTGATTCTTAAACAAGCATCCAATGGATCCACAGCCTGAATGTCTTATGGACACAGTACAATTAATGTGTTGATTTGTATATTTGCTCTGAAAAACATCTTAAGTAAAATTTCAAAGTTCACTAAGATGTGAAGTCAGTTCAGACCTATTTTAAGTACTGGTTGCCTTGTTCCTCTACATTACAGCAGAGAAATGAAATATGTCTTGGAAAACCTGTTTTAGCTTCAGCTGCTACCAGCAAAGCCTGGTGTTTTTACCCAAACTGACTTTAAATTTCACCTACTTATACACTTTCTACTGTAAATTTTCAAGCTAAATATCTCGCTCACGGATACAACACCAGACAGACCCCCTCTAGGGAGTTTAAGTACAGGTCTTGCCTCTTGAACCACCATTTCACAGAATGAGCTCTCACTGAACACCCCATCCAGTTTCTTGATGTTTCCAATTCTATACCTGGCATGCCAGTTTGCATTTCCTCCCTAGGATGGTCAACATAATGCAAAGGCTGTGTATGTGCAGTCTGGCAATACCACTGCTTACTTTAGACTGCACACCCGCTGTACACCTAAGAAGACCTGAACTAGCTCTCCCCGGAAGCGCGAGTTACAATATATTTGACTTTTGGCCAAGCTATGTTCACATCTAACTTCACATACCAACTCTGAAACATCGGTCATGTCCCGATGCTTATTTATTTGTAACAGGAACAGTGTTGAACTGATTGCAGTTTCCTAAAGTAGATTGATTTCAATAACTTGTCTTACTAAACTAAACATTTGGTTTAGAATGGCTCAGTGGATAGCCCTGTTGCCTCATACACAGGGTAGAAGTTTGAATCCCACCTCTACTGTTTGTGTGTGTGTGTGTGTGTGTGTCTGCGTGTGCTCGTGTAGTTTGTATTTTTCTCCCGATGTTGCACAGGTTTCCTCTGGCAGGGTAATACTGTAGGCATCTCTGAATTGCCTGTTGTGTCTGTGTTGATGTCTGTCCCATGGGATGGACTGGTAGCTTGTCCAAAGTCCCTACTGTGTTGCCAGTGATAAGGTCCAGGTCCCCCCTTCCGGGTGGGTAGGTGGGTTTGAATGGCTGGATGGGCATTTAATTAATGTATTTGAAAATGTTTGCCACCACTAGATGGTGCCAGAGAGTTACCATTTTTAGCAAGCTTGCCAAGATTCATTATGAATAGGTTCAGCTAATTAAGATTTTTTTCATTCATTGCAATGCCTTTTCTTTCCACAGTGGTAGTTAATCAATGTTTTGACAACCATTTAACCATCTTCACAATGGCTTGTGTTTGAGGCCTGTCAACATCTCATCTCCCTGTACAATTTTGATGGTGTGCCATTGTTAGCCATTATTTTTTTCCTCTGTAGTAACGTGTTTGTTTTTTTTATTTTTCACATGTACACTCAGCTGCTAATAAGCCCCCTTAATTATTAGGCCATGTGCTGAATGGTCCTTTTTGTTTGTGATTTTCGGCAGTCTGGCTGAGCCACATGTTAATTCACCCCCCAGTGAAGTTGCTGCATCCCCTGGAGAAATTCCTGGCCATGGAGTGCTCCGTCACACCCTCCACGTGTTTCTGTGCACGCCGGTGGAGAAGCCCATCCAATGATGCGGCAAAAAGGTGTCCGTGATTTTTCTTACTGTTCAACTTGCTATGAACAAAGAGGATGCGGCCATAGGATTAAAATGTTTTCCTTTGTAATAAAAAAAAATGTAGAATCTTTCTGTGCTTTTCAAAGCAGTGTTACTTGTAGCATCATCTCTTAATCCTCACAGCTGCAGAAAAGGACTTTTGCCATTATTTCCCTAGAAAATGATGCTTAAATTCTGCCAAATAAAAATGTCTAGCAATATAACTGAGTGAAGCTTTTCATTCAGCTAAATCAAGCAAAAAGACAACGTATTAATGGTTATGTTACGTTTTAATGTAGCATGTCTCGGTGGCACGTGTCACTCTTTGGTGTTGCTTTGCGGTCTTTCAGCCTCAAAGTCACATCCTCCCTGTGACCTATGTACTTGTAGACATTGGGCTCACACTGAAGGGAAGAGAGGTTGTAACAGGTGTCTGTTACAACCTCTCATAATGGCGAGTAGACACAGAGAACCTCAGGACATCAGTCAGAGGAGGACAGTGGCGGTCTGTTTGTAGACCGCCGCTGCGTCCGTATTTTCGGGCGTGGCTATAATTACTGCTCCATGTTGACAGGAAAAGCCGTGGGGAGGGTCACAGCTGAACGGAAGGGAGCAAGTAGAGTGGTGTGTAGTGAGGGGGCGGAGGAGGGATTTAGAGGGTGTTCACTAGGCCAGGTCACAGACACATCCTGTGGCATCAGGCAGTAGTGAAATCTGGATGTTCCCCATCGAGCATCCAGACAGAGTGCCTTTACAGGTGCTCCAATCTGTTTAATGGAAACATTATGGTCTACCCTTTCCAATCTTCCAACATGCCATAGGTATAGAGACATTCATCTAATGTACTGCTTATCCAGTGCAGGGTCATGGCGAGCACAGGAAATGAGGCATGAGGCAGGGGACATTTTGGATGGGATGCCGAGCCATCACAGAACTCACACACACTATGGCCAACCAATTCACCTGCAGAAGGAAACCATTGTACTTGGCAGAAACCTGTATGCACCAGGATAGAACATCCAATCTCGACACATGAGGCCAGGGACCTCAGACCCACAACCCTAGAGGTGTGAGGTGTGTACAGTAGTTAGCACCCTTGACACGTTGACAGTTTTGGGTTTGAACCCTGCCTCTGCTCTGTGTGTGTGGAGTTCCCATTTCTCACTGTCTTATAGGTTTCTTATGAGTACTCTGGTTTCCTTGTACAGTTCAAAGACATATGATTAAGCCAAATAGTGTCTCTAAATTGCCTATGAATGAATCTGTGCAAGTGTGTGTACATGCACATATACCCTGTAATGGACGGGTATCTTGTCCAGGGTGTACCCCAGGTGTATCCCAATGCTGCCTGGGATAGGCTCCAGGCCCCCCTGTGATCCTGGATAAGTGGTTAGAAGACGGATGGATGGAAAAAGATATTCTTTGATACATTTTCTTACATGTTCTTTTAATAGCAGACCAGTCCTTTCACGGCGAAAAGAGGGTGCTGGTCTGGCTGATCCTGCCTCAGGAGTCAAGAGAAAAACACAAGCACTTGAGGTTTTGTTCACCCTTGTGCTGTCGCAAATGTGCCCTAAAGACATTGCAACTGACCGATGAACTTCGTCATAAAGCACAATCAGGTTCAAAATGCCTGCAGTATCTCTGGCTACACAAAGGGGGAGCCAGGGAGCCAGGTTTGAGTGCACCATTTCCATTGCTGGCCAATCTCTCCCGGGGGCTGTAAGGCATCTCGCCTAGGCTACCATGCCGCTGTCCCCTGGCTAGAACACAGTATTAGTCCCTTATCTACCCAGACCTCCTGCTGGAGACAGTCTGTGGTGCATTAAACAGCCAAGGCCTAGACATACACATAACCCACTGGAGATGACTTCTGTGTGAGGAGAGTAATGAGAAGAGAGGCTATGACGAGGAGATGGCGGGGGTATCTGGGGGAGGGGTTGGTCTGAGGTGAGAAAGCATTTTTCATACAGCAGAGCTTGTGTGTCACTCTCAGGACAAGGAACATTATTTTACTCTCATTAAGCTTCCTATGATTGTTTGATTTTACCAACCATTGTCCCGCCTTGCACTTAAAAATGCAATATAATCAGCGTTAATTTATCAAGTCGCACGCAGGGCCCAGCTTGTCCATGGTGAGGATATCACAAATTCACTGTGCAGCACCTTGGAATGCTTATGGTGATTATAGTCAAAATGTGTAATTGCCTTTTTGATTGGCCAAAAGCAGCTCCAACCTGAAGATGCCATTCCATCAAGGTGAAAGCGTCTCCTTTTCTCTGGGATGTCACCGGGATTATTCTTACGTGATTTAGTTGTGTCTCATTATCGGTGCCTGTCAGACTGTTTCAAGGCTGGGGCCCAGGTCACCTTTTTTTCCACAGAGAACTCCAGTGGCTGAGCTGGAGTAGACATTTCCAGAGAACCACTCAGGAAACGCCAGTGTGATGGCTTAGCAATCTGGTGGGGCAACAGAGTAAGAGGAAAGCGTTGATTTGACACGCAAAAACAAGTAGCAGGTAGAATTAAAAGTCATGAATGCGGAAAAAAAGAGTCAAAACTAAACTAATAGCCAAGTTTTGCTGTACAAGGATTGCTGGAATCCCCCCATAAAAGTTAAATCCTAACTATAGTTTTGTAAGTTCACTTCAGACATCCCATTTTTTGCTATATTAACTCCTGGTCGTTATGACAGCAGAAAGAGGTCCTCATCCCAACCTCCTTTATTAAGATGTTAAGACATTTTAATCAAAATAGATACACAATATGCACAGGTCCATCCAGAAATAATAAATCTTTTGAACAAATTAACCTGGGGGGGGTCACACTGCATGGGCATCACATACATCTTTAATTAATAACTTGCTTTATAATACCTTAACAACAAAAGTTAAACAAAACATTAAATTTGCCACAACATGTGACATCCTACAACACAAAAGGTTTATTTTACAGTCCAAAGAAGAAAATACTTGTCTATTTTGACGAAACTTTTTACCTGTCATAAACTTCATCAAACGAAAACTAATTAAATATGCTTGTTCTGTGATACTCATGCTACCATTACAAAGCATGCCTCGGATGGTGACTTCAAGAGAAGTTAACAGGTTAATGACTACGCCTTTAGAGGGAGCTATGATATGGATTCAGTTGAAGAAAAATCAATTATACTTTTAAAACGAATATTAACTAACAAACAGAAGCCAGAACTATAACTTCCCGTCTTAAATGAAGAATCGCTTAATAACATTAAGACCGCTGGAGACTGACTACCAACGTATTTAGCGGAGCACCAGTGGGAAAACTCAGGAAATGTGCCTAAACATTAATTTGTTCGCCTCCCCTTATGAAGACGTGTAAAATAATTCTCATACCCAATATTCAAACTTTTTACATTAATAAATTATTTGTTTACGTATGTGTTTACTTGGGCATGTTCTTCGCGGCTAACGCGTAGGCACACTTCTCTTATTTAAAAGCGGCCGTGGCCAATTGTATTATTGGTCAAACTGAAATACTTTTAACACTTCCTCTAAATCTAAAAAACAACAGAGATAAGTATGACAGAGGCCGTACAGAACAGATCATACACTGTTAAAATCCATACTGCCTAACTCCACCAACTCGCTCACAAGCATGAGTTGTCGGTTTCAAGCTACCCTCTCTGTGAATTGATTCTACTATGGACCTACTCGAATCTGTGCGTGTTGAAGCGGGGGATATTCAGAGTAGGGTCCTCACATTTAACGTTTTCTTTAGTGAAAGTATGCACGAAAGTAAGCTATGAACGTTTTGCATTCAATATGATAATGTATCTCTTTAAACGATACCGGCACGATGTTGAATTTAATGCAGATACACCATTCACCACGGACGATTTACCCCGTATCATAAAATGGAACATTCCACAATTTATTCCAGGGAAAGACTGACAGCTTTTTGGGTCATGAAGCAGCTGTTGAAGTCAGCGTTCAACCCTCCCGCCGGAAGAATAAGAAATTAGTGTATTCTGAAGTAAATAACTAAAGCTTTTAACTTGTGATCGCAGCCGATTATAAAATACAATTCACGCTCATTTATGCTATGAATGGGTTCCACTTTTCAACGCAGATATTGTCGTATATAATTAGAAACGTGTGGAATGTTATTAAACAGCTAGCCAGCTGGTTAGCAAACAATCACCCCCCAAACTGCATATGGTTAATTCAGGAATACCCAGCAACCTTCTTAATTATATGGTGAAACAATATGTGTTCTATACCTTCTTTTCATTTAATCATTATTTCACGTTGTTTAATCACTGCTATTTGGGAAAATCATGGAAACATTCAATAAATGACTCAGCTAAATGGTATTGTTTGTGTTTTTTTCATTTCCTGAAAGTGTGGAAAATAAAAGTTCTTAACTAGGAATGTCCAGTAAATAAAAAGCATCCATCATACATATTTATGCTTGCTTGCCTTATTCCAACTGCTTTTAAATTACATAACGAAAAAAATACCAAATGACCAAATTTCTAAGAACGCTAAACCCATTCATATTAATAAAGTGTACTGATATATAACGTATTCTGAAACTGGGCTTGTTACCAGTAAATGTGCAAGGTATGTACATATTTTATTTATCTTGGTATTCCACTTTCAGACCTTGAATATTTTGCATCAGGTAGCCAGATAATGAAGTTTGAAGACTTTTACCACAGAGCTAAATCTCCCCCCATCATGTTGGACAGCGTTGTAGTCTATTGTCTGATGCAGAGCTTAGGCAGGTCCCAGAAACAGAGAGATTGTGAGGAGAGAGAAGCCAAAGCCAGTCCTAGGTAAAGCTGTGATAGAAACAGCTGCTGAAATGCATTAAAACCATCATGTAATACTTACTGGCCATCTTGGTCCACCAGTACACTTCTCGCAAAGAATGTGGAGCAAATCATCTCTGCTGTGGCTGTTACAGTTGATGTTTGTTTTTGATGGGCCAATTAGTCTTTGTTTCCTCTTTTTGTTTGCTATCTGTTTTTCAGTTTACGAACAGTTCAGTGTAGCGGAACATAGCTTCCTCTAACACAATCAAGAATGTTTTGGTAATGTTTTTTTGAGAAGGTAAAACGCGTGAGATGTCATTCAAGGTCTGATAGAAATGACGTCTGTGCTGGCATAGTTTGTGGTATGGAGTGCATGGGCAGGATCCCAACAGATAACTACCTTATCCCAATGAAAAAAGAACCTTTAAGATTCAAAGGGGAACCTGTTCATGTGGAAGTTTTAAGACTTAGAGTCTAGGAAACAGTTTTATGACTGAACTGAGCTGATCCATATCGTAATGGACAGAAGACAATGAAGCAAGAATTCAAAAGCTGTCAGGTGAACTCCCTAAATCAGGAGTAGTGGTGCCATCTTATTGCTGGGTGCCAGAAACAGACCTTAAAGGTAATTTGTCCTTTCAGGTAGTGAAAGAAGAAATGATATTTCCAAACTGACAATGGATTGGGATTATCATGTGCTGTCAGTCATCATGTGGTTCAAACTAGCAGCCTGCTATTATCCCTCCCAACATGGACTCAGAAGCCTCATTTCTCCACTGCCAAGATGTACCGGAGCTGCCGGACTGGACCCAGCAACCATCAGTTTCTGTCTCCTTTGACGCCGTGCCCATGCTGTGCTTGTTGGATGTGGCTGGGTTTGTTGAAAGTCTTTGTTTAACCCTTAAATCACCTGCTTCCCTCCTAGACCAGTGCAGGGTCCTTCCCTAATAGGGATCAGATGTGATATAGGCGCCAGGGTAGAATGCAAGCCCCCAACCCCCTTCCCCCCAACAAATACTCCCCGCTGTCTTGGCCAACGGTAGTCTGACCGCACCGGGATTGGAGCCGGAAAATAAGACCACATCTTGGCATGGCCTAGGATGCCATCCACAAAATGCAACTCCAACCACTGCAGCATTTTAGCCAAGTTGCTAAAGAAAGTCTCTGCTAAGCCGAATGTTTTGTGGTGGAGTTACTGAGGAAATAATGATCTCTCTTTTCTAAAGCCTTGTGGTCTAGTTTTACCCATAAAGGTGTCGTTTCTTGGCTATATGATAGTGTGCTGTATGACAGCATGTCAGATCTCTTGGCATCCATTATGTCTGACGCTAACTGTACTTAATACCAGTATTTTTTTTTTATCGGCGCTGTTCTTCTTTTTGACCAAGAGGGTAAACCTCGGGGGTTTGTGTAACGCGATGTTGTTAAATCTGTTTGTACAGCTGTGTTACTTTGTAGGTGACAGCAACTCGCTTCTGGAACACAAGCCAAGGTCTTGGCCACCCAAACCTTCTCAGGAACAGTCTCCAGAGGCGAGCCCATGGTGAGGACCAGTCATCATGGTGGTATGCTGAAGTCGAGTCAAGCGTACTTCTGCCCACTGTATGCTTCCCACCTGCACAGTCAGGACAGACCCTTAAGAATAGTGTGGGAGTGCGACAGCGGAGAGGTCCAGCGAACGACACTTGCAGAGGACTCAAGGGAGGCAGAGAAGCAGGAGAAAGGTCAAGAAATGGGGGTGCAGCTACAGTATAGCAGGAGGTGCAGAGGAAACGAGTGGCTCCACAGTCGCCCGCCTCCACCCCTTCCCTCACATCCTCCTTTTGACCATTCCGATTGGTCCAGATTTCATTATTCATGCCTGGGTGTGTAGCTGGCAACCGTGCCTGGGCATCCCCCCCCACCAGCCCAGTTTGGAACAGCTGGCCCACTCAGGCACCTGCAAACTGGAGCACAGTTGGCTGGGTGCTCTTTGGGTACCCCGCATCCACTGGGAGGTTTCCCACCCCAGGGAACATCGCTACCATTCACTCTTCCTCAGCAGCACATCATCAACAGGGTGCTTCACGCTGAACCAGGATTTTATGAATCCAGATAATCACATTTTGCATGTTACATTAATAAACCTACTCCTTTGCATTTGTTTCCTCCCATCCATCTAAGATGTACCAAATCCTCAGATTTCCTTCTCTGTCTGTGGAGCTTATTCTTCTTCCTCCTCTGCATACTCGCTGAACCAGAGTTATAAATGTATGCGGAATTATGAAAATGATACAAATGGTAGCTCAGTGGGTGGCACTGTTGCCTCATACCTCCAGGGTTGGGGGTTCGAATCTGAGCTCGTGTGTGTTTGTGTGTGTGTGTGTGTGTGTTTTCATGTAATTACAACGTTGTGGGGACACAATGTCCCCTGGAGGAATGAAAACCAGTTACTTTTTACCTCTTGGGAACATTTGACGTGTCCCTGCAAGGGAAATCTCAATTTCACAAAAATTCGTGAATGCAATCAAAAACCGTAAATAGCCACAGGTCTTGCCTTTTGTTAGTTTACTTATGGTTAAGGTTATGGCTGGGTAAGGGTTAAGGTTTTCATAGTTATTATTAGGATTAGGCCAGTAGAAATGAATGAAACATCCCCACAATGTGATTAATACATGACTCTGTGTGTGTGTGTGTGTGTGTGTATGTGTGTGTGTGTGTGTGTGTGTGTGTGTGTGTGTGTGTGTGTGTGTGTGGAGTTTGCATATTCTCCCTGTGTCATGCAGTTTTCCTCTGAGTAATCCAAAGACATGCAGTTAGGTGATGATTGGCATCCCATTTGTGGTGTACTCTAGCCTGGGATAGGCTCCAAGTGCTCTGTGACCCTGACCAGGATCAGTGGATGTAAGATGGATGGATAGATAGTAAGAAAATGCAATGATTTGGCCGGTAGGGAGTCTTGCAGAGTGTACTTTGCATGCCCACTGGAGAAAAGTGGGTTGGGAAAATCCTGTTGATTGCAGAATCAAAATCTCTAGCTTCTTAGATGCAGCACAGTAACGCCAGTGAAGGAGGGCGTAGGGTGTTAAAGGAGGGACATACTGAATCTAGTTCTGTGCAACATAATTCGTGCCGGATACTCTTTCTATGAACCAGAAAGGAAGTTTTGCAGCATACACGAGGGCTGCAGTCTGCATCAAAACTGAATCCAAAGAAATGCATGATGGGACGCTGAGAGGAAAATGGTGAATGTGTTTCATTTAATGTCACAGTGCTGTGTATGTTTAATCACTCTGTACCAGGGTATGAGTATACATGTCATTTCTGTTTGGACCTGTACGTGTACGTGTGTGTGCATACACATGAACAGGCCGTGCGGCCCTGTGTTTCAGTGTATAAGTTTGTGCATAAGGGTGTGTATCTCCTGTGCAAATTTGTGCGTGTGTAAGTGTGTGTGTGTGTGTCTGCAGGCGTCTCTGGTGCTGGGAGGGGACTCAGCAGCTGTGTGTCTCCTGCAGCAGTACGGGAGAGCTCACCCTCCACCCCTCCACCCCCTACGCCGGCACCTCTCTGTGCCTGTGGTTTGTTCGCTGGCTTCAGCTGGGGATTGGGGGAGGGGTGGGGCCCTGTGGGGGAGCAAGGGGCCCCATTGCTAATTGCCCTGGGGCAGAATAGCTCACAACATACACAGCAAAAGTTCACATCTGATGATTTTGGCATGGCTAAGCCGTTTGATGGGAAACCAAATCATAAGACCAAAAAATAAAAACATCCAAATAAAAACCCAGTTAGACAATGGGTAAATGCAGACTGACATAAATCTTTATTGTCCTTGTATACTGTGTATTATTATTTATGTTTTACACATTTGGCTGCACTGTGCAGGCAAAACCATTGCAAAGGAGGTTCAAAAACATGAAAATATGAATTAATTTCTAATTTAAGAAGGTGCTGTCTTATCAGGTCATAGTACCAGCTTTCAAATGTTATGCAGAAACATTCCAGCTGTCGGTGAAGGGCAGTTTTGTGAAAGAAAGGCACAGAAAGTATTGTCAGGCTCTAGAGGATAGGAGAGTAACCACATAGATTTAGTGCATGGCGGCATTGGCACATGGCAGAGCAGACATATGGGGGAAACAGTACACCATGGAGATCTATATGGGAATTAGCAACAAGTAAAGCTAACATATAGGAGTAGGTCGAATGTATGGGGGAATCAGCACATCACAGAGCTAACCAATGAGGGAATTAGCAATGAGTAAGGCTAATGTATAGGGGTAGGTCTAATGTATGTGAGAATCAGCACATTGTGAAGCTAACTAATGAGGGAATAGGCAACAAGTAAGGCTAATGTATAGGAGTAGATCTAATGTATAGGGGAATCGGCACACCGCAGAGCTAACCAATATGTAAACTAGCAACAAGTAAGGCCTACATATAGGAGTAGGTCTAACTTATGGGGGAATCAACACATTGTGGAGCTAACCAATATGGGAATTAGCAATGAGTAAGGTTAATGTATAGGAGTAGGTCTTACGTATGGGGGGATTAGTGCAGCACATTCTCCTAACAGAGAAAAGAGAGGGCTTGGAGAGTGGAGGTCAGTTTTAGGACAGAGGGCCTAAAAAGGGTAGACGTATGGAAATACAAGGAATGCCATAAATAGAAGGGAGACCTTCATTTTTTCATTTTATTAAGATTTCTTTTGTTTTATATGACTGTATAAGCTTTAGTATGATCTTAACTATATTTTGAAAATCTTCACCTTTCTCTCAAGTGCAACTTTATGTTCTCTGTCCAGCGCATACATACTGACCTTGATGCCCCAGGATGGAGAGGTGGAGGTTTTTGGGAGCAGTGGATGGAAGATTTTGTGATTTAGTCTCAGGGTGTATCCTGGGTCTGCGTAGACAACTTGGGTAAGAGAGTGGATTTATAACCCCCCCCTGAGCGCTGGTCTGCCTCCCCTGACCATCCACCCCCCATCGGAATCTAAGCACCCTAATGAATTGATGTTTCCATACTACAATACACAACATGGAGGTTTTGAGCCAAGGGCTTGTCTCACACCTCAGAGCACTTACTCAGGCAAACATGCAACTTTGGATCACTTTACCTCCATAGAAATCCATTAAAAAACTATTTGCTAGGTTTGATCATATTGTGAGTATTCTGCACTAGTTATACTATTCTACTTCTTAGAATGAATAGTCTACTGTATAGTTATTGTAAGACATGTGGTTGAGTGTGTTGGCCAGTAGGTAGTGTAATGGTTAAAGACACAAACAACTCAGCTAATGGTTTCTGGTTTAATTTCCAGCCAGAGGCCATTGTTAAACTATATGCACAATGGGGAAAGAGAACATCTTTGAATTTGGCATAGTCAAGTGCTGAACACATACATGCACGTTAGCCATGCCTCATTATCAGTTATAAGACTGGCTTCTGGGGGTTTTATTACAGCCCCCACAGAACACAAACCTAAATATCCAAGCCTACACCCAGTTGTAGTCCTTCGTAAAACCCAACACCTAACACTCAGTTTGACTTCCTGCGTGTTTTCTTGTCTCAAAGCCAAAATGACCATTCTTCATTTTCATTTCTCTCTACCAATTTGTTAAACCCTTCCCTCCCCCAGCACCCTAATAAAGGCTCCATTCCATCCTCCCATCCCCGTGTCATGTGGTTCTGTTTATCAGAGCGGGTCTTGCCTTGGACAGAGAAATGTCTGCCTAAACAACAACAACAAAAAACACAAGTGTCACTGTAACTAAATGTGTTCAATTGCCTGAAAGGCCATCGCCTTTTTGTCAGGGCATGTGTTTGCTGTGAGCCCAGTGCAGATTGGAGTCTCCTTGCTGAGTGTTCCTCTGTTCTTCCTCTCTGTTGCCCACTTATATTTATGTCAGGCAAGGTGTTTATATACATCAAGCAAGACCCATTCAAAGTCTTCCAGAAACTGCTTATTCATGCTGTCAGCCTGAAAGTATATTTGGCACTTTTGGTGCTGCACAGTGCTGGTGAAAACACACCCTTACAGGTCACTTCAAGTGCCTAGACAAGGACATAGTATGCCAAAGATCCCAGAAACAAAGGAAGACCACATCCAGAGCTGTGAAGAGGCCATTCAGATACACCCTCCATCCTGCCAACACATTGTGTGTAATCACCTGGACTTTTGTTGACATCGGCATTCACAATGTTGCCCGAATAAAATAGACTCATTATTTCCTGACTGCTGCAAGGCAGTGTTCTGGTCACATTTGTGGCAAGTACTCAACAGAGAGTCTGTGGTTCAGATGTACCGTTCTACTGAGTCGATTTCATCCCCCAGTCTTCCCAAGCTGCCACTCACTCTTTGGCCTGCCTTTCAAGACCTGAAAAAACTGAAGACTGCAGTCGTAAATAGGCTACATTAAGTCACAGTTTGTTTCGTAATCTCTGCCTGACCTCTTTCCTCTCTGTCCCGTCTCTCTCTGTCTCACATTCCCTTTTTACTCCATCCGCCTTTATTCTGCTTGCCGCACTTATTTCAGTTTCTCTCTTGGTGCTTCCCTGACGTTCCCCACTCAACATCTAAAGGTGCGAAAGGCGTGTCTGTTATGCAATCAAATTATACACGGGGAGATCTCCAGCCATTCAGATGACGCCAGTTTACTCAGGAATACCACCCAAATATGATTCATATTTCTGTTTTGACATCCCCATACGCTCATATTCTCCTGTGTTTGAGCGGTGTGAACATGTATGACGTTGTGTGTGGAGAAAAAGGGATAGTAGGTGGTGGAGAGTGGAGAGGGGAACTAGCATATGCAGATGCAAGATTTTGTATAATTTCCCAGCAGTGGTGAAATAAGGATCCAGTTTATGCAAAACAAGCCAAATGAGTTTATGGTAGGCTGGAATAACCCTAATATCGGCAAACTTCAGCGTCTTGGAGGAGGGACCACTGAATGTGATTCTGGCTCCAAACTTATAAAGGCATGGCTGGTGATACGGAGAGACATGGTTCAATCTGTAATTGGGAACCACAGCCTCCATCAGCCACCAGCCATGCTAAGCTGCCATCATGGATGTGTGATGCATTTCATTGAAGAACCACAAAGCAGTCTTTCACACTGGATAGCGAGACGTTCCTTATAATATATGGGCAACCATATTTAAAACTGCAGGGACATTAATATGTTATGATATCCGAAGAACTGAATACAGTGCAGCTCTTATTTCATGGTGCCAAATGGTCATATAGCAGCCAGCTTCTAAAACTGTGCTGGTGGTTTTGAAGTTCTGCTTTGCCTGTTGCCATGCGGAGACTCCAACCTGAATTCCTCCTGGGAAAAGATCTAACTGTAAAAATAAGAAAAAATAGCTCTTTGGTAAAAATGCTGTCTAAGCAATGTAATATTAATAAAAGAAAATAATGAAGAATGTAACAGTGGACTCCAGAGTGAGTCTTCTAGTGCATCCAGAGGACCCTACAGGACATGCTTATCGTCCAAATCTAGGCCACGCCGCTCGTTATTAGCCCACTGTGACCGAGACTTCTCTGGCTGTAGAATGTAATTGGCGTATCCTGGCATAATTGGCATATCCAGAAAAAAATGGTAACATACCAACCCCATTTTAATGCCTAATTAGCCTAACCCCTCCCTCCCATTATATTCAGCCACCCATGAACCATGTTAATGAATGGGCTACATAACCATGGCCGGTCACCCCCAGCCTAGGAATACTATGATGCATCTCAGGAAGCGTATTGATGACCTTGTACACAGAGGCGTGTCTGCAGAGAAGCCTCAGTAACGTAGGGGAGATATCTGCCTCCTTTGTGCAATTCTGCCGCCCATTTGACAGCAACGCTCACGGATACACATGCAACGTGTTCACTGATTCTATTTAACGTTAGAAAACGGCCAGATTCCAGACTTGTGTGATCATTCAGAAGGAGAACATTTAAGAGGACAGTGGTCTGTAGTGCTTAAACATGCCCTGGTAGATTACAGGGTATAGCTCGAGAGATGTCAGGATGGAAAAGCTGTTCTCGCATCGAAAAAAACGATGGCTAGTTTGCAGAGAGAGAGTGAGGATCAAGCGTTTGAAGAAGGAGAAATGTGATTCACAGTGACATTTTTAACTTTAGTCCACTGCCCCTTTCTCTCGCTCTCCTAGTCTCCCTATAACAACCTGGGTGTGTATTGATATTTAAATATCATGCAAAGTGGGGCATATTTGCTTCCAACAGCAAGCACACAGTGGGGGTTGAGCAAAGTAACAGACAGGCATTGTAATGACATCAGATACATTTAGAAATACCCTTTTTTCCCTCATTTCTTTTGTCTCACATTAAGGAAAAACGTCAAAAGAATAATTGTTCAAATGTATATAATTAGTTGTTTTTATGTTTGTGTGTTATTGGGGACTCTGACTGTGCTTTGTTACCGCCAATGATAACCTCTAACCCCCCACCCCCTCAGTCTGGCTGCGAATAAGTGACGAGCACACAACCTATCCCTTTCACGGTCCCCCTGTGAACTGTCATCTCCCTGGTTCAGCGAACCTCAGACAGACGGCAGACAATCGCCACGGGGTTTTGGCCGGCCGTACCGCGATCATTTGCCCTTTTGAAAGCATGATTTGCCTCGGCTGAGCCACATCTCCCACGGATTTTACCACGGTATACATTTTAAAAAGGCGGTATATTAAATTGTGCTGTGGAAATGTATTGATCTTATGGTGACATAACCAGTCATTTGTTATTGTAATTTTTAAACTGGCTTTAATTATATTACATAAAAATTTCATCAGGTTTGCAAATAACCTGAACCGATTCCCTTGGTGTCGAGACCCCATATGGCATAAGTGGTAACGGACGATGGGTAGATTGATAGATTTCCCCAGGATTTTGCAAAATGGGCAGCATTATACTTTATGATTTATGAAAAACATACATGTGTCTATGAGAAATGAGTAACAGGTATTTTAATTCATGAATTCATCCATTCATTTTCCTTCTGCATATCCCATTTGGGAACACGGTGATTTTATTATACATATAAACACCAAAAATGAGTAAAACCAGGAAAAGAGCAAACTAATCAAATGTGAATGAAGAAGGCTATTTCCCATGATTCTTAGATAAGACCTCAAAATAGCGATTGGCTGTAAGCTGCCTCTTCCTGTTTGTATTTCCGTGCCGCACTTCAATCATCTCCTTGTGGTTTAGAAAATGGGAAGTGGGAGGTTGTTATCAGAGAGGGATCCTGCAACTTTACTTGGTTCATTAGACAGGGCCTTGGTGGGTAGTGCTGTTGCCTCAAATGTCCAAGGCTGTGGGTTCAAATCCTGCATGTATGGAGGTTGCATGTGCTGTGTTGCATGTGGGTTTCCTCCTGCAGTCTAATAACATACATAGCAGTTTGGCTAATTTGTGTCTTTAAAAGGCTCATCATGTATGTGGACAGGCACCCCAGCTCTGTACCCAATACAGCCTATGATAGTTCCAGGTAACCCCAACCAGGATAAGTGGCTAGAAGATGGATGAATGTTCCAGAAAAAGAAAATTTCTTGTACACTGATGCATCCCAACACTCAAATTTCAGACCACAATGTAAAGTTAATGGGTTCCATATTTACATAAACTATTGTCTAACCTGTTAAGACAGCTTATTAAACACCAGTCTTTAATCGTTTGTAACGTGTGGCAATGACCTTTCCAAAGAGGTATTAACAACAGTACATGTGACAGACTATAATCTTTAAATGTGGCTCTACTTTTTAGTATGTCCGACAATAGGTTAACAGGGATGTTAGTCAACTGTAGGAGGTGACAGGATCCATTCTCACTTGGGGGGGTTAAAGTGGCTTAATTCATGATGATGTGGATGTGAGTGATTCCTGTGAACCGGCGTTTCAATCACAGTCTCTCAACCACAATGTATAGCATGAGTTTGCAGATCCAGGCCAGCAGTTTGTGTGTATGCTTGTGGAAGGTCACAATCGCTGTACTCAGGCAGCTTGAGAGCCCCCCTCCCCCAGCCTGGGCCCCATACTTGCCCTACCCCCCACCAGATTTAAGCTCCAGTGTGGTCTCATTCAGAAATCAGACACAGCTTTAAGAAAGTGTGTGTTTCAGGGGGGCGCATTCGATTAAAGAAGAAACTATCTCAACTCAGCTGCTGTTAATAACCCTAGTGGCTGTTTTGGCCATACTGTAGATGCCCTAGACACTTGCCCCTTGGACTGAAAATAGCAAAAATTTAAACAACCAGTGTCTACATGTCCATGCATATACAGAAGTATTTAATGACATATAAGACACATATGCCCACAGAGCAACGTAATCCAATATTTGTTTGTATCTAGATTTATAGCTGGGAGTATCCCATTGTTAATTGGTAAACAGGTGATTCTGGTTAAATGGCATTCTACTTATCTTATGCAAACCAGCAAGGTTTCTGAGCAATAAAAGCTTGTGCACCTTAGCCTTTCTCAGCTGTATTAACACCTAAGCATTGTGTCATCTAGGAAGTCCAGAGTTGTCAGGAACAGCGCTGCCGTCGGTGTTTCTGTGCTGCTTTTAAGCTGCCTCCGATGCTAAACATGCTGGACACATCCTCTGTTTCTACTTAAGCAAAATAGATGGTAGGGCTAGGGTGCCGAACATCTATCATTTCAGCCTGTGATTAACATCCATGCCAGGCATGACTGTTGCTAAGTAAAACGACAGAGATGGAAATGAAGGAGGGTCTCCACAGAGGAGGAGGCTTGGGGCAAGAAACAGGAAAAAAAATCCCCTCATTACTGTCTGGGATGAGTTTCAGGGATGTTTTGAGTAGAAAGTGATCCTGGCATCAATGATGTGACCCATTTCAGTTCTCCTTTGGCAGAACGGCCATAATGCAAACCCAGTCACCCCTCAAAGTTTATCTCTAACCACAGTGAAAACAGAATCTCAACCCAATTGACCACATTTTCCACCTCTGTTGACCAATATTTCAAAATATACAAAAAATCAGGGTGGGGTTAGGTAAAACGTGATCGTATGAATCACAGAATTATCGTGACTTTGTAATGTCAATCTCCAAGTTATATATTAGTATCTGCCAAGCAAGGAACTTTGAGTTCAGTTATAGGACAGATTATATATAGCCTGATTTATTGAAAAAATAATAAAATAAGGCTATGTAACCCTCCAGGACTGTTGTTCCTTGTTTGAGGCCCCAAAAGGGTGGAGACATGAGTAATCATTGAATAGAGAGTTTAAAATGATTAAAGATAAGTCCCTTACACTGAAAGTAGTTTAACAACTGCATTGTAAGTCTTCTTGGATTGTTCGTATAGTCCACAGCACAAGGAAGTTGGTGACACTTTAGGTATGTAAGTTAACCAGCAATATCTGTCTGTTGTTCTCCATTCTCATACAAGGCTTATTTGCCAACACCCCCCCCCCCCCCCCACCCCGAAGCGTTACCCTCTATGTCTATACACCCATGTGTTAGGAAACTGTGATATCTAGCCTGGCTGGAATTGGCTATATGGCTGGAAACCAGAGAGATACTCTGTCAGACTGCAGAAGAAACCTGAGTACTGCTTGACACCCTCCTCTCATCTGCCACATTAACACTTTGATTCTTCGTAAGGCTATAGTTTTGCCTCTTTGCTGGAGCAGTGGGGTTGAATGTGTATAGCTAGAGAGTCATGTGACTTTGAGACTGACAGCTGCCTATTCTGAGTGAGGGAGGAACAACGATGACTTATTGGGGCAACTTGGTGCTGGAATATCAGTACCAAACACCAAGATGATTGTGCATGTATTGTGCACAAACTCTGCAGCTGTACAATGAGTATAACCTTTCACTGCACTTGGACATTTAGATAAATCTGCTAAACAGTAACCAAAGTCTGTGCAATCAATATTTATTTCACACTTGTTTTGTCAAAGTGACCACCAAAACCATGACTCCTTTTAGGTCATATGACAATACAACAGTCAAATGGTAGTCAAAATTTTTCAGGTGTCAGCTATATTGGACCCCGTTGCTTCACTGTCTTCCCGTGCTGCATGTTGGTGAACAACAGCAGGTAATATCTTCATTGTTATACTAGGCATGTGGCTTTAAGTGTAGAGCATGTTCACTTTTTCAATGACTGTCATTTCATGGTACACACGATCACACATGTCATTGTAATCGATCATAACTGACTCAACTCAGATTGTAAGCCCTGCTGCCTATGTACTTCAGATATGGCTGTTGATTAATAATTCATTACCACTGACCTTTGACTGTGAAAATTGTTTTGTGCACATAGCCTAATCTTATTATTTTTTAATTAGGAAATGACCACTGTGTGGAGTGTCCAACAACCTTCTGGGATACATTAGGAGAATAAGCAAAGCCATGGGTTTATTTGATGCTATCACACTGGTTATGCTCCATTGCTAAGGAACTGCTGGTCACTGTTGCCAGCTGAAAAGAACGTCAGCCTGAACTGCAGAGCCGGCTCTGTTTGCAGAAAGAGAACTTTCACAAACTCAACTACACATTCATGGTCTTACATCAGCGATGCAGTGATCTTCGATCTACAGCTTGCAATTATATTCTCTTCACCTCCCTTCTTCTGCTTTGGAGCATTGTAAGCTATTACAAAAAAAGCCTAGCCAGACTCTGTTGGTTGTTTTTATGTGAGGATGGGTGTAACTTGACACTCTCTCAAACTGGAAATGCCAACAGATCTGGAGAGGCAGTTTCGAGTTCTCAGCTATAAATTCCATAGGTTTAGATGGGACACACATTTAAGAAGAGAACTATGGAGACTGAATTGTTCAGAGAGGTCTTCTTGTTCCATAGCGATGTCCAGAGAGGACAGCAGAGAATGCCCCTGGCCAATATGTTCACCAACGGGGAATTGTTGTTTTATATAACCTGTTGGTTCTATCGCTTTTTACTGCCGTGTTTTTTGAAAGCCGGTCTTTACTATTCTCTGGTTGTCCACAGCCCCCTCACACACGTTCCTTCTCTACCCCCCCCCCCCCCCATGCCTGAGTGACCTGATGGAAGAAGCCTGTGGAATACAGTCATCAAAATGATTTTCTCTGTGTGTTCAGGACAAGTAATGTTTACATTTTTCCAACAGAAAAACACAGTGAAATCTCTGCTGGCACCATTGCCCAGTCCGGCATCTTTCCAAATCTTTCTGTCCTCTTTTCCTTTCTACAACAAATTTCCCCTGTCGTTTTCTTTCCTACCTCAGAAAACTTCTCAAACTCCTCATAGTTTATAATACGGATGCCTGTATATGCTTGACCCTAACAGTCTTAAATGGCACATTTCCACATGATGTTGATTTGGCCCTGGTTTGCTTTAAACACGCTCTTCTCATCTATCATATGTTTCTGTTCCCTCTGTTTCCATGGTAGTTCATGTAACACCATTACAACAGGAGACAATAGGAAGAGTTCCTCTAAGAAGTGGTCCTCTGTTTAACCTGGAGTTTAACCTGCAGTGAGGACCGCGACTATGTAGGCAAGAAGCCAGAAAAACATAATGAACTGATTTCTCTTTGCCATCGCCTTCAGGTAGGTGAGACTGAACAGTGACATGTAGACAATAAGACTGAGAAAGACCCCTTCCCTCTGCCAGAAGTAACAAGAAACATCACTCGGATTGAAAGGGTAGAAAGAAGATCCAAAGATAGTTGATGCCTGGGGAGACACCAAAACTGAGGGAGGCAAGCAGTATAGGTACAGGGCTCCACTAAACTTATGATTACACACCCCTAGGCCTAATATGGTTAATGGCCCAAAATTCAAAGCTGCCAATCTTATAGCGTGAATGAGTATGTGAGGGTATGAGTCAGCAATGAGTCAGAGGACAGTGTGTGTTTGCGTGTGTGTGTGTCTGCACACGTATGTGAGTTCGTGTGGTGGGTGGGGGGAAATGGATACGTTGGCCGTTCTGTCTGCCTAGCTTATAGTCTGCACAAAATCGGCTAACCAGTTCCAGGGAGAGCCACATATTGCTGGGTGCTGTGAACGGACAGGCATTGTCAGACACGCTCCATGCCAACCTGCAGTTCATGATCTCTTATTGTCTGGCTCGCGCTTGCTGAAACAGCAAGTGTCATGCCACAAGGAAGCTGCATCTATTTATTTACCCATCCATAGACTTACTGGGTTTGTAAAGTAGACATAGATTATATTATGGGGACAGACATGCCACCATCTTAAAAGTCTAGCCATCCCAACCACAGAAATATTATTATAAACGGCATTGCAAACAGGAATCATTACTGAGACCAAAGGCATAAGAATTTATACATAGGACACAATTATGATGCATTTCATGCAACATATCTATTTACCATGTTCGCAATAAGCGGTTTATATCACATAATGTCCAGGGGAAAGCGTGGTAGAAGAGTGGTTATCAGTGCTCAGTATCTTCACTCTGAGATTCTCCCACTGCCTAAAATGAGTTCTGGTCTATGTAACCATATTTGACTCTGCTTACAAATATCCCAGGAAACACCCAGACATCCATAGGAGAAACTATTGGTGTTTTTAAGACAGTCAGCAATATAATGCCTAGCGTGTAAATGTTTCATATCCCAAGGACGGATCAGCTGTATTACCCGAGAGCACAGGGTTTGGCTATGCAGCAATAGGGGCAACACTATGTTACACTGTGGGCATTGGCATGGATAAAAATGATCGATACAGCAAAAGAGACAAACATTTAATGGAGGTCCAACAAGAAACCGGCACAGGTGATCATTTAAGTAATCAGCACACCATGGAAAATCATAAAGATTTCACCCACAAAAATATTCATGCTGTTTAACACTGGCTCAGAGCAGCACATGTTTTCTGAGCAGTTTCCTGCAGAATGTCAGTCCATTTCAGAGCTAAGGCTTCTTCATTCTGCTAAAACATCTCAGCTCTGAAGTCTGAGGCAAGGTGCTGATGTAGACACGCCACAGAACACAAAGACGGTGTCCTCTTAGACCAAGGTCAAACGGGTGGATCAGTTTACAACAGGATTACTGCAATTTACCATTTTAACACTCACATGACGGCATTATCGCAGGAGTTCACGTGAAGGGCACTATAGTTTGTAGTCGCCCTTCTTAAATTAGCATAGATGCATGTCAGAATCACACGTCAGCTGCTAAAATAGTTTTGGTTCCAGGCTAAACGTTAAAAGGCACATCTCTTTCTTCAGACTTTGATTCTCTAGTTTCCGGAGATATTTTATAGTTTGCCGAAATATCTAAAATAAACATCTGGATAAACATCTGGATATTTTACTGAAGCCATTCAGGAAAATAGTTTACTCAGAGATTCACCAGAAGGCCCATCAAGGGACAGTCCTGTGGGTCTAAGTTCCATAATGACTGTATTACCCAATTTCGGTCTAGGGTTTTAACATATATGTTATTATCCCCAAATATCTGTGTTAAATTGGGATACAAGTAAACTTGGCAAGTTTGATTACTTATAAAACTTCTACAGGAGATGAGAAATAACACTATGTAATATGATTAAGGACACTGGTGACAAACGTGGTGTCTGGTATTTGACAGGAACACATACCTATCGCTTTTATGCAATGAGCTCCAACAACAATGGTAATATGAACTTAACTGAAAATACAGTCTTACTGTGGAACGAAAGTGTTTCTAGACATTTAAGAATATTACCTTTCATTACTTAAAACTGTTAAATCCACATACTTCCAAATAGTAACGTGTATGGTATTGAAGGGATAAGCTCGTGTGTTACAGTTCCATCTTTTCAAGGAGTTTAGATGCACCACGCGCGAAAAAGAGAAAAAAAACCACCCGATATGTCTCATTCTATTCAGGTTTTCCCTACTCTCATGACATTCAGTTAGCGAAGAACTCATAATTTGTTCTGTCTCCTTTAAGAAGCCCCCACCTTCTCTGCTGCAGAGGGAGGGCGGACACATTCCTGGAACAGTTGTTGAGAAAAAAAAAAAAAAAAAAAAAAAAAAGATCTACCAGCGGTCTGTTTCAAGTTCCCCCAATAGAAACTGTGCCTGATTTGTGGCCAATGTTGGAGATGTAAAAAAGGAGGAAAAACACTAAAGGGGTAGCTATGGAGATAGAAGGTTTTCCTTGCTGCTTTCTTTGACAGGTGTTGAGTTGGGGTAAAAGTGTTAAAACAGAATCTCCAGCATGTACGCCAAAGGTAAAGGAGCTGTCGTACCATCCGATAGCCAAGCGAGAGAAAAGTAAGTGAAAATTGAGGTTTGTTTCAGAGACCTAGCAACTTGGGTATCGTGGTTTCCATCGATAGTTTATGAACTCTATGCGAACCTACCATTATTTAAAGTGTGTATGCTGCACGCTTATTCTTTACGTGTGTGATATTTTTTCTTGTAGTCCAGGGAGGTTTAACCGATTTTGTTTGTTTGTTTCTGTCGCTCGACTCTTTAATTCTGCATGAGCGCGCGCCGCCTCCCTTGCTTGGAGTTACTCGTAGGTGCATTTTGCGTTGTTTCACGATCTTTCCACAAACATACAAAGTTGCGCGCGGTCCTCCGGTGCTTCCACACTCGGCTGCAGAGTGGACAGGGGCTTGCTGGAGCCCTGCGCGCGGTCTGCACGCGCTGACCAGGCGGCTCGAACCTGGAGACAATGCGCGAGCGTCTGGCGCGCGGAGCTCAGCTCCAGTCTCTGAAGTTGAGCACCCATCAGCTGTGGCCGCTTTCGTTTATTCTCGGTTTTAAACGTTGCCCTGCTCACGGGGTGCGGTGCATTCGTTTGCTGGAACCTGTTTGCACGCCAGCTGGCGTAGTTTAAACTGTTTGTACTGTAAACAGTGCATCTATGGCTTAACAAATGGGGGACGTTGCCTTGCGTGCGAGGTCCCTCGATGTTGCACCTTGCGTCTCAGCATCCGACTTTTAAGAACTCCAGTGGGACGTATGAATACTCGTGTTCGCTTAGTGTCCGATATTGGTGTAGAGCATGAGCGTAACTGAATTAGGCGCCCTGGAAGTGAACGCTCGTGTCAAGGCAGAGAAGCGAACAAACTTGTTCAGTGCCGACCGTTTCTAATAGTCTCTCCCAGTCAGGTCGCTGCCTTGTCGTACAAATGAGTGGCAGCTCGACTTTAAATGAGACCAAAATAAGGTGAAAACACCGAGAAGGCGGTTGTATACTCGAGCATCGACACCGTCTTCCAGGTCCGTCGTCGCGGCGGACGTAACAAAAGGTTTCAAGCTGCTTCCACTAAAACTTATAAAATCATCAAAGCGCCACGTTGCCCTGCACGGCTTCTTTATTAAAGTGATTAATTCTAGTTGGTGTGCATCTCAGTTTAACGTAATTATCAGTGACTCTCCTTTATTTTAATACATTATAAAGGAAATGCCGTAAAAAGATGTTCCGGTCTCTCTCTGGCTGCTGCTGAAAGGTGCTTCGGAACAAGCGAGCGTTTTTATTTCTAAGTAAATTTTAAAACTTTTTGTCGTTTTGAGTGTTCGTACATGGTCGCAGTTCTGCACGCGGAGCCTGTACCCGTCACCCGGATCGGTCTCTCCGTGTGGGTGTCCGCGTTACTTTTTTCTAATAATAATAATAATAAATCCGTTCGAAAGCACTTATTCAGTTAATTGTATTTAATTAAAGGTCACACTTTTCAGGTAATGTTAGCTTCTTGTTGGACGGCAGCCGGGCTTTTGATATGTTGATTGTGTTTTGTGAAAGGGAACAATCGGGGACAGTCGGTGTCACTGTGTGGGGCCAGAGGGCGAGTTTACCACGGCCGGCACCGTGGAGGGGGCTCTTCTGTACCATTCAGCAAAGCCATCCCTACAGCTTGTTGCCCACCTGGCTGGTCATTGTACGGATTCCATTTACTTAAATGTTTTTTTTTTTTTTTTTTTTTCTCGATGGCACGTTTTATATGCTGTCGGTGTATTAATTCTTGGTTAAATGTGCCATGCAAAGTCTGTCCCCCCCTCCATTATTACCGACAACTGGTGGGGCAGCATGGGAAACTGGCCCTCTGTTTGAGAGAGTATAACTTTGACATATGTGGCTTCATTGGGGCTCTGTTGGTCCCTCTTGTTGATGTCCTCCAGTCAGTCTGCGTGAAGGGTCATAGGTCAGTGGCCTGGCCAGCGACGTATGTAAGATGGCAGTGTATACGTTTGCATTTGTGCTTTTGTGATACAGACAGAAAGCTGCAGCTGTAATCATCTGCATGCTGTTTTGTGTTTTTTTTTTTTTTTTAAAACCCTTTCATGGATGATGATCATGTTGGTCTTGATCGTAATGCTGTTGTATTGGCTGGTGCCTTGACCGTTGTCCTATCAAATACCTTAATTCCAAAGAACTTGGTATGCCAAGTAGGAACCGTACAAAGCTCCCCACCCCTTGGTAGTTTCTGGAGACTTCAGAGCATTTCACAAAGCTTCACCGATGTCTGAAAGCAACAGCTTAGATGATTTAAACTGGTGCTGTGCTGCCTGGATGCCAACAAAGGAGACATTGTATGACTGGAAGATGCTGTTGGGTCTGTGGGACCCAGTGAAAGGCTGCACTTTAATTATTAATTTGGCAATGTGATGCTGTCTTATTCTTGTGGTCCTCATAGTAGTTTGCGGTATCTGCGTGGCTCGCCAGGTCTTCGACGCATGCCTTGGTACTGGGAGCTCCTTGGAGAGCTGCGTTTCGATGGTGTGACGTGTAAAGTGAGGGTGCGTGGGGATGAGGTGATGCTGCGAAAGCGTTGAGCTTAGGGAGACGCAGGAACTATGGTGGTGGCCCAGCCGGGGACATCGCTAGTCTCTGCTCCCGCCGTTAAGGTTTTTATTAATTCGTTGCTCGCTTGATGTTTTCGTGAAAACGGCCCTGAGTTTCTCAGCTTGCCTCAGATGAGTTCGCTATTGGAGAACTTAATGTGTGGTACAGAGCTGGGTCTCTCGCGTCGCGCACCTACAGACTGCGGGTTATGAGTGAATGTCCATAACCACCTGCCGCGTTACCATGTTCCTTGCCGTAGCTCAAAGTTAAAGCGGCAGTACTTTGTTGTAATAAGACGCTTACACCCCCCGCCCCATCCAGGCAGCTGCTTCCTGTCCTGTTGGTATTTTCTATTTTCTGGATTTACCTTCATTCAAGATACTCCAACTTTTGTTGGCTGCTGACGTTTAGCCCCATGGAGCTGGAGGTGATGTGTCCGGTGCCTCGGGGAACAGGGGACTCTCGTCGGGACCCAGATTGATGTCAAAAGTGGAATGGTCATTCAACCTTGCAGTGTGATTCCAAGCTCACCTGTGGGACTTTGGTTCCCCTACCCTTGTTTAAGTACCTTATGGGGGTGGGGGGGCTATTGTCTGTGTTTTCCCCGCACCTCCTTCGCAGTGAGGCAAGGCCGTTTCGCTGTGCCACAGAGTGGGTGGAGCATCGCAGGGGTGGCTGGATCAGTTGTCCCCCCAGGCGCTGCCATGAGCAAGCCTTGGTTTGGGCTTTGTAACGGTGAGAAGAGACAGGAATGTGGTTGACTGGCAGTAAACTTTGGGGCCCCTGACAAGGCTTTGTGTCTTCTACAGCTCTCAGGAGGGTAGCCGCGCCTTCTCACAGTGGCGGATGCGCGTTTTTGACTGGGCACCTCAGGGTTTTCCCCGTCTTGCTATCAGTCGGTTCTGACAGGCTGCGTTTTCCTGCGTGTGTGTCACTCTGAGGATAAACTGTAGGTCAAAGGTAAGAAAATGTGTGCTGTGAAATGGGGTGGGGGGCCTGCAATGCTTCTGAGTTGTGGGCGTATGTGTGACATGGAGGAGGGGGCGCTCATCCTGCAGATGGGGGGGCTGAGCCTCCAGCCCCATGTAAGCTTAGCCTCTACGTTAACGTGTCTCTGTGGTGTGGGTGGGGAAATACCTCACATTACCTCTCATTATTCCCTTCAAAATCCTTTGAACTCCAGCACCAGTGTGTGCGCTCTTCTGCCTAATTTGGTTTTATTTGGAATTAGAATGCATTAATCGGAGGAGAGACTGGAAGAGCCTTTGTCACAGCTGACTGAGAATGCAGCATGCGTGCTGCCTGATATCTTCGTCGTCTTCCTCTTCCTGTACGTTGTCTGGACGCCGGGCGATCCGGGCAGGCCAGTCAGCGAGCGAGTGGAGATGTTCGGCCTCACCTTAACAGATGGCTGTGCCTAAGCGATGGACAGAGAGTGGCTGGTTGTTCTGTTTTCTCTGGTGTTGGCTTGATTTACCCATAAATCTGTGTTTCTGATGTAACACTCAGGAGTAAATTAGGCATTGTCTTAAAAAATGCTTAGCCACATCCCGGAGGAAGCCTACTGGATGACTTAGTTGGCAGATGTTCTCCCCTAAATTACTCTGTGATGCGTTGGCTTTTTTTTTTTGAAGATTATGTGGGATGCTCTTGCTTCTGTGATGAATGAGGAACACCAACATTAATCCGAAGCCTGACACCTGTCACCTGCTCGTATTCAGCTAGAGGTAGTCATGGCTGCTCTGCCCATGGCTTTCGTTTATTTGGCTGGTGTTTTTGTCCAAAGTGACCAGTGCGCAGACTGCAGTAATCCATGTACCATGTTCTTCCTCTTATTGGAAATGCTGCGGTGTTCTAAGAAATGGTTCTACTGTGACCATTCTCTGTTCAGTATTTGCCTATGGTGGTGTCCCCCACCCACCCTGTTTAGTTTGTCATACCAGTCAACACGGTCTCGGCAAGCACGTCACGTTGAGCTCACTGAACTGAATAGTGACTAAAATGCCTCTGTACCGAGATGGGCGCTGTTATGTTTCCGGCATTGGTTTGATCTAAGAGAATCGTCTCTGTGGAAGTGCAGGTTATGGTTAGACTCCAGTGTGTGGGTCATGCTGGGCTCCCTCTCCCAGCTGGGTTTTCATGGCCTGCGATGGCCTCCGAGGTGCTGTGACGCTTGCTGATGGCCGTTCTCCTTTGTGTTTCAGGTTAGCTTTATACGTGTACGAGTACCTCCTGCACGTGGGAGCCCAGAAGTCCGCCCAGACCTTCCTGTCCGAGGTAAGCATGTGCGGTCAGATGGTGTGTTTCCTGCTGCCATCACACGAAAGGTGGTGGTTTAATCTGAGTCCAGTGTTTTGGGATAAAGAGCCAGTCAATGCCCACATGCAACAAGGATGCATTCCCTGCGATGGCTGCACTGTAACATGTAAGAAGTTAAACAATCTGGTGGGGAACTCGGGGGAGAGGTGAATTTGGTTAGTATGGGGTGGTTCACCTATCTGATGGCCTGTTTTCCATAGTAGTGAGCATTTCAGTACTCCTCATTTTCTGCCCAATTCCTTGCACTTTAACCCCCCCCCTTTTCTCAACCATCCCAGGTTTCAATGCAGGTCACGTCCTTCTCTGCGCTCCAGCCCCTCTGGCCAGTGCCGCTTTACGAGCCCATTCTGCTGCCGTCTTGCTCTCCTCTAATTCCCTCGGCGCCTCGCCGGGGGGGGGGGGGGGGCCTCTGCTGTGCCTGTTGTCCTTTTCATCCCTCGCAGACCTGTGGCCTGGCCTGGGAACGGCAATGCGGTTGCTGGAGCCCTGTTTGAGTGTGTTTTTTATTTTTTGATTCTACACGTGCTATGATTGTTTATTTACAATGGTTTTCTCTTTGCTTCACTGCCGATTGGGAGATTTCGCCATTCTGCGACCTGCCAGTTGAGCTGTTCTTGTGTAGGGGGTGCTGCGTTTTCACCCCGTGCCTCTTAGCCGTTTTGGTCGACGGGACCGCGGGGTGCTGCACAGCTACCCCAGACTCTCTGAATGCACAGCTCTGCTTCTTTGCCTCCTGGGTGGCATGGGTGCATCTCGTTGGTTTGCCTGTTCAGGACATCTTTGGAGTAGTTCACTGTTCCCTGCTGTCTTTGTCCATGTGTTCTGGAGGGTCAGCTCCAGCTAAACCAGGAAGTTTTACCTGTGGGGGCCAGGAACGCTGCACAGATGCCAACATGCACAAGGTTTGCGGGAGGTTATACACACAGTTAAATGGTGCTGATGTGCATCAAGGCTGGTCATTGCTAACTCATGTTGAGAATGGAGTGGCTGAGAGGGAATGCTGGACCGCAGTGTAATCCGCTGCGAAGACAGCCTCACAGCTGCTGCACTTCCTGCCCTGTGCATCTTCACGGTCTCCATGTCCTGAAGGTATGCCCTTACATCCATGGCAGCTTGGCTCACAGAGAAGCTCTGAGATGTGATGGAAAACAGCAGGTGTCTCTTCAGTCCCTAATGCCCTTTTCTCAGGCTTTTCAGTAAGCGGCCGACGTCTGATTTCCCAGCTAAGCGGAATGCGAGTTTGCCCGCCATGCCTGTGGGTTATTTACATGTTTTAATATGAATGACTTTGAAATGTACATGTGAAGTGTGTCCAAATAGCTCAGCGTTCAGATCCTGAGAGACCTGGTTTTTTTTTTTTTTTGGGGATTAAGTTAATTTGGATAATGGCTATGTAATAAGTTTCCTGAAATCTCAGCATCAAGCTGTTCCAAACCATGTGGACCAGATCCCTGTTGTCATCATACGTTATCCACGTTACGATGTCTAAATACCTCCGGTTCGGTGTGTTTTAAGTGAATTAGGGGAACGCTCAGTCTGCTGATTTCATGTCAACAGGTTACTCAGACAATCTCCGTTAGCTAGTAGTTTAGCAGACTGACTGGTCCTGGAAGTCTGTCCGGTGCATGTAGGTGGGTGTGCTTTCAGAGGGATCGGAAAGGAGGCGTAATTTATATTTAAGCATTTCGATATGCCTGTAAAGCCAGCAGGTTACTTTTTTAAAATGATCTTTTTGGGCAGGTGGCTGTATCGTGCCGAGCTTGCTGTACTTCGGTAATAAATCAGATCGTCCTTTTTGGAGCACTGAGAAATGACTCGTTCTGAATCGCACTGTTCATAGGCCGGGCACTTGTCTGCCGTAAGTGTTGACTTAATCCTTCTTGGTTTGGTTGTTTTACCCTGTGCCATGACAGACTCATCTTCTTCCTCTGAGCAGTTTGATCTCTCAAGATAAATATTTCGGCATAATAATTTAAGATTCAACAGGATTTAAACCACAAACAGTTGTTGCATTTCAACAGTGTGGCTTAGTAGTTTTTCTTTGGGAACCCCCGCAGTTTCTTAATGAAGTGTTGAGTTGATTTCCAAAGTGTGTGTGAAATGTGTTAAAGGAGCCTGAGGTGAAAGATCCTGTTAGCTCGCTTCCTTTTCCAGTTCTGTGGATGGTTTCTGTTTAACGGGAATTACAAGCTTTGTTTGTCCCAAGTGCAGTTATATTTAATCACTCCAGGTGTCACCAAGACCATGTAATGTGCTTTTCCACTATGCGAGTTCCATACTGAGATGTCAGATGTCTTGATACTGCTTGCTAAGTTGGCCTTCAAAGCAGTGTAGGGTTAACCCCTGGTTTGTTCCATCGCTACCCTGGTCATCATTGGAAGTGATGAGCACTTGTCTATTTTTAAAAAAGGTTCTTTTAAAAGATGTACAGTACATTCATATATGAAGTCCCTGCCATCTTGTATACAGGGGTGCATATCTCCAGCAGACCTTACCCAAGATTGTGAAGGTGGTTGACAGGTTGGGGTGGCACTGACTGTGCACTGGGTTGCCAGGTCACTATGTAATGCTCTGAATGTGCCCCAGGATATAATGGACACCTGACTGCTTGATTGGTGGATTAATTTGGCAGTAAAGCGTATTAGAAAGGCGTCTGTATCGGGCTGTTTCCCTTGTTGCCATTTTTCACACACACACACACACACACACACACACAAAGTGCAGCAGGTTCCTCCCCCCCTCCACGTTTAGGCCCAGCAGCTGTGAATGAGGGCTGTAACGGCAGTGCCTGCCCCCATGTCACCACACCTGGGTATGGGATCACCAGCAGCTGCGGACAGACCGGTCCCGGTTCTACTGGTTCTGTGTGCCTTTGCTCAGGCTGACTGTGCTCTCCTCTCCTGGCAGATCCGATGGGAGAAGAACATCACGCTTGGGGAGCCGCCGGGATTCCTACACTCCTGGTGGTGGTGAGTATCACAGGGTGTCACCATGGTGCCACCCCCCCCAAAGTCGTACCAGTACAGTCTGGACTCTCTTGGGTTAGTCTTGGCTATGAGGCTGAGGTTAAGATGTACAGAGCCAACAGTTTGCCTGGTTTCACTCATTAAGTCAGGTTAAGTTAAACCAACAGCATTTAAGTAGCACATCAAGTGTAGTATGTATCCTTTTTTTTTTTTTTTCCCCCCCCCCGGTACTTTGTAGTCGGGGGGGGGGGGTGCTGAGACCCGCAGCTGCGGGGGGCTGGAGCCTGAGGCCAGGGGTGTGGGGTGCCACCACCCCCAAACACTGTCCCTCATAAACAAAAGGCCCAGATGGTAAGGGAAAGCACCCCCAAACACCCCCCCCCCCCCCCCCCCCTTCTT
>JAACJT020000036.1:10805914-10822309 GCA_009936485.2 Gymnarchus niloticus
CCCCCCAACCACTGGCCCTCATACACAAAGCGCCCAGATGGTAAGGGAAAGCCCCCCCCCCCCCCCACCCCCCTTTGTCTGTGCCCTCCCCCTACCTTTGTCTGTCAGACTTTCCTTTGTTCCCTGGGATCGCCCCCACCTCCCCAGGCACCCGGATGGATTAACTCTTGTGTGTTCCATCCTCCTTTGTGTGAAATGACACCCCCAGCCACTGTCTCACACACACGCGCGCGCGCACACACGTTCATGCGCACACGCCTCTGGTGACTTTCAGTCTGTTTTCCATGCCAGCTGAATACCTGAAGGTGGGGGGGGATGTAGTGATGGATTACCTCCATGAGAAGTGATTCAGGGGCAGGGGGTGGGGGATTTGGGTGGAGGGGGATCATTAAGTGCCGGTGCCCTTAAGCTGCCCACTAATCTTTGCAGCGTGTTGTACATGGGATACCGACTACTGGATGTGTCCTTGTCCAAGCCTGCTGCTGAGCTGCCTGGTGTCAGGTTTGAGGCAGATGACCGTGGAGATGGACTCGTAGCTGGTCTCACATTGGCCCTAGCTCCATGTTTACGTCCCGCTGCAGTTACCGTGGACATCGTCTTAGCTGTCGGCTGGGCGGTGCTCACCCAACTCCAGCCTTCGTCAGAGCATGCTTGGGTGTCGGTGGTGGTCTGTTTTAGTCGTGAGACGGCAGCAGCAGTGTCAAGCTTGGACCCCCCTGACCTGCCTGGTTCACCCCATACAGGAATGTGTTCTGTGAGAAGAGTAGTAGCCCCCTTAGCTGTGTCTGTGTGGGAGTTTGTGTCTATGACAGACCACGTGTGTCCTTGTCACCTGTTCTTAGCCATTTCCTGCTGGTTTGAGGCTCTAAAATTGAGTACCAAGATGTAGTCTCAGCTTTTTTAAATAAAGTCCTCCCTAATTTTATAGTTGCTAGTTGGGATATTTTAGTGCCTTACCTGGAGGTCCCCAGAGAATTGAACGCTAGGTGTGGCAGTGTGTTTAATGGCTGCTGTATAAGGATGGTGTAAAACTGTGTGTGGTGAAGAACCCACACAAACGTCTTTCTTTAGCACCTCTTTTTGTTTCTCTCTTTGCCACCCCCCCAGTTCTCTTGGGATTTGCCCTAGGGGGGACTTCCCTCTCCAGGCCAGGGGGATGTCTGTATTTTGGTGGTGGGGGTGGGCCATTCCCCCCAGACATGGCCCTTCTGTGCTGCAAAGAGCTTCGCCCAACTCTTGATTGAAATCTGTGCTAAGCCCCACCCCCTCATCCCATGCTCCCCTGCATGTTAACTTCCTGTGCCTTAGCCACTTGATCAGTGCAACGTTAGGGAAGTGGTTCACTTTTAGCTCTGTCTGTCTCTGTCTTCCTGGCCAGCCCATTTACTGATGAGAGACCTCCTCCGCTAGCTTGGTGGGGTGTCCATTAAATCGATAGCCTAAGATCAGGCACTATTTAATCTGGAGTCGTTAAACAGGCCCGTTCTCTCAGAGCAATCATTAGTACACCATTTGGCACAGAACCCTGTGCCCCCTGTAGGTCTTTAAGGCTGGAGTTGACTTAACTGAGCAAATTGTTCCTGTAATTGATCAGTAACCTGCGGGCCTGGCCAAGCGGAATAGCTGGTGACCCGTGGCCCCTGCTGGAGTAGGTCTCTGGGCGTAACACCAACCACTTCTCCATTTTCCATTCCCCGCGGAGACACGTTAGTGAGTCCTCCTCTCTGCTCTCTGGTTGGTTCTCACATCTCCCGTTCTGCCCCATCTCCCCTCCTGCAGCGTATTCTGGGACCTGTACTGCGCCGCCCCGGACCGCCGAGAAACGTGTGAACATTCCAGCGAAGCCAAGGCCTTCCATGACTACGTGAGTGGTGTCCATTTGCGGCCGGTCCTTGGTGTCCTTGTGAAAATTGGGCCTGGCCAGAGGGGCTGTCGTCCATTTTTCTCTTTCACCCCCTCCATCATTGTCATTGCTTGTGGCTTGTCTTTAAATTTTTAAAGGTGCGTGCATGTGTGTGGGTGTATAGGCAGGCGTGCTCTGCTGAGCTCATCTGCTTCCCCTGCCAACTCTCTCTGGCCTTCCTAATCAGGAGCAGAGCGCTTATAAGCAGATGCTGCAGTGCTGCTTCACCTCTTCACCTTTGCCCTTTGACCTTGGGTGTTACCCATTGGACAGTCTGTCAGGGTGAGAGGTCAACATTCAGCATGGGTCTTTCATTACTGTCGGGCACAGTACTCAGTGGGTCAGGAGTCCACTGGGCCTCGAAGCCCTGGAGCCATGGCAGTGACCTCTGACCCCTGACCTTGCTGACCTTTCCGTTCAATTAGGTGGGTGTCCGGTGGTGTTACTGCTTGTGACCTCACAGCTCTTTGAGACAGAAAGCAGAAGGACCTGAATTCCTGCCAGACTGGCAGCCTGACAGACTGGTGGTGTCTTTGCTGTGCCGTCCTAACACACTAGGCTGCCGGATTCTCGTTCCAGTTGGTGTGTGGCGGGACCTTGCTCCTTTATGGGGACGTCAGGGATTGTTCATCTGTCTGTCTGTCTTTGCTCCTCCACGTGTTGCCGCGATGCTCTTTTCTGGTTGTTCTTAAGGAGATGTCCAAGTGTCGGAATGCATTTCCGTCCCTCCCTGAAACCTGCTGGCGGGAAGACAGCGGAAATGTTGACGCTGGCTAATCCCCTCCAATCCGAGGGGATGTTTCGGCCGTAAATCCTGGGATTTTGTGAGATTGCAGCCCTGGCTGGCCTCCCAGGATCGAGGACAGACCACTTCGGTCCCCACACACACACACACACACACACACACACACACACACACACACACAGTCGTCCCACGTCTCTCTGCTGGTCAGCGTCCTTGCTTTAGAAGGGCTGCCCTGCCTTTATGGGTCCGTCTGTGCCAGTCACCACAGTGTCACTCTCTGCACTGCAGCCTTAGTTGGACATGAGCTCTGTTAGCTCAGTTCTACGCACAGCCTCTAGATGTCGCAATGGAGCAACAGCAGTGAGTGTCCCAGCTGTCAGGACATGGGCCCTACAGATGCCTAATGTGGCAAAGTGGCCTTTTTTTCTGAAAATAATAAGGTGGTAATATGGAAAAATGCCTGAACGCTAGGCATGTGTGGGTGTAAAACTTCCATCCATTTTCTAACTGCGTATCCAGGTCAGGATCCCCAGGAGGCTTGGAGTCTATCCCACGAAACATAGGGTACAAAACCGGGGTCCGCCCTGGACAGGATGAGAAGCAAATCGCGTGCATTCACTTACTACGGGCAATGTAGAGAGGCAAATAAGCCTAAATCGCATGTCTTTGGCCTGCTGCTGAAAATAGGAGCTCCTTGTGGAATCGTGCAGAGTAGAACTTGTGGTTTCGAGTCAGTGATACAATGCACTAATGTGCAGGTTCAGGTTATGGAAGGGATCTTGCTGTTGGACTGTTGAGTAGGCTTTTTGATGCATCTGTTATAGGCCTTAAAGTAGCAGAGCTAAGCACTACAGGTGTTTTGCACTGCCTCAGACAGCGGTGTATACTCAGCATATATCTGGGGCAAATGCTGCCACAGGCTCTGTCTTCTGTCCCACTGGTGGTGTGTCTGTCTGTCTTGGGGGTATTTGGATATTTAACTATACAGCGCCCCCTGAAGCTGTTGAGCTGCGCATTTTGGACAAGCACCTTCCGTTAGCTGTGTGGGGCATGCAGATGGAGGTGGGGCCAGAGGGTCGGCTGTGATTCTCTCCCTTTACCATGTCAGAGTTCAATGATTCATGTACGCAGTGAACTCTGACTATGGACTCTGGCCACGTTGGCCTGGATTTTGCGGTTACCTCACCAGATGCCGAACTCCAGCTGAAGCGTGACACACTCTCGTAGTTTGGTATGACCTCTTCGCTCTGAGTGCACTCAGTGGTAACCATGCTGATGTTTGGGAGGAGGGGTGCAGTGGGGTGTCGTTATGGTACTGATGTCACACCTATAACTGAATGACTGCGTTGGGGCTGGGGGGGGTCATGGACTGATGTCCTCTCTGTTGTCATGGCATTCTGGCTGGTGGAGTGCTGCAGCTGTGCCCTCCTGTTTGGGTATCCCCCCTAGCTCTGTTTGATCTGTATTCACACTCTGCTTTGAAGCTGAGGGTTAGCAGTGCCCCATCATCCGAAGCATGGGGGACGTAGATTGATTATTTCTGTGGCATGTTGGTCAAGGAAGGTGCCACCCATTTGAGCTGAGCAGTAAACTGCCTGATCCTGTGTGAAGCTGCTCCGGTTTGGTGCCCCTGGGGTGCGTCAGCTGCAATAACTCTGTCTTTCTCCACACTCTTGGAGTACCTTTCTCCTCAACCCCCAGTAGGTAATTAGGGATCAGCTGTGAAGGGCTCCAGGAGCAGGAGCCTCAGAGCGAGCCCATAACCTGGTCCTGCTTCTCTCTGCTGTTGGAGCAGGGCTGGCTTTGCGAGTGAGTTGTGGGAGGCTGGAGGGATATGATGGATGTCCGTTCTGCTGGTTGCCCTGCTGTATCTCCCAGGCTGCTGACCTGCCAGCAAACCACACTAAACTGCCTTTTCTATGAAGCACCCCTGGTGCCGAATTCTCTGATCTCGCCCATCCACTCCAGGAGAGCCCAGGGCCTTCCAGTTCGTGCTTCAGTTCTGTGTGTAAGTCCTCCATCCATCTCCATATATCTGCTGGCCAGAGGGTGAACTGCAGGTGAGCCTAGCTGCCCAGAATGGAAGGCTAGGTCAGAAAGCTATGGATGGGTGTCATTCAGACTGGAATGCTGCATCCCAGGGTAATGTCCAGGTCTAGAGCATGGGGCTAGAAAGAGCAACATTTGAAGTTTAAGGTCAGGTAATGTCTGTCCCTGCCCTGCTTACTATTGGCTGTTAGATTCTAAGATGTTGTCTTGACCTTTTTGCATAACCAGAATGCAACTCGTGCGTGTTTCATCAGTTTGTGTTTCACATACGATCGGCCCTGGCCCTCTACTAACATGACATCACAGGTGGGGGCAGGCTGGCGAACATGAGGAAATTCAGCCAAACCTGAATTTCTGTCTGCCGTGAGGGTAGATACGGAGTGTGTCGAGATGACGGGCGTTCAGACACTCCATTCTCATAAAATGTGCTTCATTCATCAGCTGCTGGTCCTCCTGCACCTCATGTCGGTTTGCCACACCGTTCAGTTGAAGTTCTGTCAGTCCTCCACACTGTAATAGTGATGTTACATAATTAATAATAATAATATTAATAATACCGTATCGTCGGAAGGCTGCACTTTTCCGATCAGCTTTCTAATTGTAATTGCGTTTCAATTGTTTTTGTCTTTGTTCAAAGTGACAACATTGCAGAAATGCCCCGTTATTCTGCCCTCGTCTTCTGTACATCTTCATCAAGGAGAATAACCCTGCTTCTGTTTAAAAAGCAGCCATATCTCTTGCCCAGCCCTACCCTCAGAGGTGAGGTGGCTCCCGTCTGCCCTCTCGCCCCATTGGCTCTCTGGTAAAATTGTGGCACCTGAAATTTGTCTAGCCGTAATGCTAAATGTCACACTCTTCAAGCTGTTTACACCCACCCTAAATGCTATGGTGTGGGGATTATGGAACCAAGCCGTGCCATGGGCGTGGACACTAATCAGGATCGGGTTCATCAGGATCTGCCCTCTCATTTGTACTTTTATAGGTGTGCCATCTGTTCTGCTTGGGGGTGGTCATAATGTTTTGACGTGTGTAAATTTTGAATGTGTGAAAACTGCTATGTGGGTCCTGTTTCAAGCATGTCTGGTGGGGTGCGGCAAACAGTTAACTCCCACACAAATTTTGTTACTGTACTTTTTGTGGGGGGGCTATTTTTTAAATCAGCTGCACAAAGTCTCAATATCCTGTCCCATCTTGTCATGTGCACACATGGGTGTTTTTTTTTTTTTTTTTTTTTTTCCCTTCCTTTTGGGGGTCTTAAAGGTATAAAATCATTAAACCTTTAAGCAGGAGGTTGCTGGTTCAAAGCCCTGCAGAGTGACATGTCAAGTTTGCTGCAGCTGACACTGCACCTCCCTGACAAATAAGTAGGATGCTAACCCAGCCAAGCAAATATTTGGCATCGAAGGTGGATCTGTGTCACTTTGGCTATGAATCTGTAAAAAGAACTGCTTTTTCACCTGTTTTGGGTGGGTAGGGTGGGGACAGGAAAGGAGAAACGTGTAACTGACACATGGATTGAGGCAGTGGACGTAACAGTTCTGCTTGACCTGTTTTATGACTAATCCTATGAATGGAAGAGTGGGTCACTTTACCATGTGGTGTGGGGTCCGTCATGTCAGAAGGTGAAATGTTTATGTGGTGTCCATCACTCCCCTCCAAGCTAGAAACAGACCCGTACCTGGGTGTGCTCGCTTATTTTGGGGGCTAAGATAGTGGACTGAATTTAGTTTTGGCTAATCTCTCACAGCATTGGTGCTTCAAAATTAGATTTTTTTTTTTTTTTTTTTAATGTTCTTGCAGTAGTCAGTTGAGTTGTCTCTGCAAGCATAAACCTTCTCGCAGTTTACTGTGATCGTTAAATGGTGGCCTTGCCGTTCTGTTGGGAAGCGGGTCTCTGGTGCTCCTGTGTGGGAGCAGAGTGGTGTGTTGCTTGGGGTCTCCTCTCCTGGTTTTTGTTGGGGTCTCCCTAGTTCTGCTCCTGTTGGGAATGTTGTCTCTCTGTGTTTCTGTACATGGATATATTGACACTCTCTCTGCAGCTTTTTCTTGGAGGCCCCTCCCACCCAGACCACCCCGATCGCACCTTGTCTCTTGACTCTGGTCGCACGGCCTGCTGGGAGAATGTACTCCGTGCAGAGCATGCTGAATCAGTTTGGTTCAGAAACCAGATCGTGGCTTGCAGTTTTCTGCAGTCTTCACCATTAGTGTGTGTGTGTGTGTGTGTGTGTGTGGTCTGATGCGGTTTCTGCTGCTCGCTCTGTCATTCTTCGCTTCCCTTGCGCATAAATGATTTCCCTTCCTGCATTAATGAGGTCTAGCTCCTCCACCCAGACGGTCACACTTGTGACGGCTGCACTATGGTCCAAAGCCACGCCAGTGTGCCGTAATTGACGTGCTCAGCCTCATAGCTATGTGGTGAATGTTAGGTCTGCTGTCTAAAACGTGCTGTAGGCCTTTGGGGGGTCTTTGAGTGTACTGAAACCTCCGAATCCTGCACTCATCACCTTTGCGTTTTCCCACCCCAGCTCTTTTTCAGCCCTGCACGTGCATGTGGTCCTGCCCTTCAGTGGGCCAGTGTGTGTATTAAGCCTGTAAACCTGTCCATACTCAGGAGGGTCCTTTCCAGTACTCGGTCAGTCTAACTTGTCTGACATGTCGATGTGAGTCACAGACTGATTGAAATGCCTGACAAACCGAGTTCGTGGTTAATGGTTTACTTTGCTTTTGTTTTAGGTCTCGACTTTCTGTTTAATAGTTATTTTCCATCTTAGACAAGGCATCTGCACGCTTGTCATTTGTATAAATATTGATGTAATTTAGTCATGGAGGCCTGGTCTGTAGCAGCAGTCAGGATGATGTTTTATTTCTCATTTTAAAAGTGAATCAGACGCAGTATGAAATGTTCATAAGTATGTGTAAAACAGTGCAGTGCAGGATTCACGCCTGTTTTAACTTAAAACAACCAAATTTAATGTGACAGAGCAGTGCCTGGAGTCAGTAAACGTGTGGCAGAGATCAGGGGTTGGACGGTAAAAAAAATAGATTAGTTTCAGATGTGACAGGCTTGCTGGAAGTTGTGTGTGTGTGTGTGTGTGTGTGTGTTGCGAATTAAAACTACCAATTTGTATCGTCTTTGCAGAGGAACGACTTCTCAATGTAGCGCAATGGTCTGCAAAACTGCAGGAAGGTTTTGACATTTCTGCTCAAAGTGAGCATTTCCTGGCTGACCCTGAGCAAACCGCACCCAGTGACCAGCTTCAGAATGAGGGTGCAGCCCAGAACATCCACGTTCAGTCTGCTGATTCGCTCTTCTAAAATCTCTCCTACATGCCTCGCTGTAGCTTGTTTGCATCAGTCTTTTGTCTGGTCTTATCCTCCAGTCTCTCTGCTCACCTTTCCCTTTCACACCTGTTTGTCCAGCTGTGTCCATTTTGTCTGTTTTATTCCCAAGCCAAGGATGAGAGAGGTTAGAAGTCAAGCGGATTAAGGAGCGGTTTAATCTGGCCCACCAGACAAATCTGGTTTTTTTTTTTTTTTTTTTTTTGCCCATGCTGTGTTGCTGTTGACAGGCCTGTGAATGCAAGGTAGTCTGCAGACCGTTGTCCCATGTAGCACACCCAAATACAGATCACCTCATTTCCGACCTGCTCTCTCAGAACTAGCCAGTTTCATTAGATAGGAGTGCCTGAATTGGTAGGTACAGATTCATGCTTGTAAGGATAACTGGTGGGTAATCAAGTAAAAGGACAGAGGATATGTGGGTGGGGCCAGACAGAATATTTCAGCCAATTGGGCTGCCACTCATTTCACTAAAACGGATGAACTGTTTTCATTGGCCTCGTGACAGAGCAGAGAGCAGCAGTATCAACTCATCCAGGTTGGTCCATAGGCTCCGCTGAATAATTGCACTGTGTGGTTCACCTGTAATGATGCATGGGACAGATACCTTTAAATGTTTTCTATCCCCCTACAGAGAACGGGGTGTCTGGACAGCCAGTGCAGGCTGCTGTGGCTGCATGCCAGTGTGCTCTCTCTACTGTGTCCATCCTGGCTCTCAGGATCGGCTGGAGTATGGCTGTCTTTGTGTCTCTTGGTCTTCTCCCCCCTTCCCTTTCTTTAAATGCTGATGCCTTTCACCATCCAGGATACCTCTGGGGTGGGTGGGTGAGTGCAGACGGGGTTCGTCACCATGACGACAGCTTCTGCCAGCCACTTCATAGCTAGCTCCTATTGGTGGACAGGTCTTGAGAGGAGGGGGAGGGATAGGGGCGGACGACCCCGTTTCTCCTCCAGGGACTGTGTGGCCCGCTCAAGTTCATGTGCCGAATTAGCAAAAAGGGGGTGGATGGGGAGCTCCCACCCCAACCCTGGGTCCTAATGCTCCTCGAGATTATGGGCCAACTGTTAGCCCTAAGGCTCGCATTGTCATTGATATTAATCTGGCAACTGTTTTAAATGGTCATTATCTTCGCTGGTGTGTGTGTTAGTGTGCTGTACATGTCTGGGTGGTGACTAGCCTAGTCATCAAAGAATGGGCCATGCAGGTTGACCGGATTTAAAAACCTGGGAATTGTTAATGTAATCTGGGCCATATCGTTTATTTTGAAATGTGCGTCTTCAATGTGGTTTCTAATCAGTGAAGTCTCTCAGTTTTGAGATGTACCCTTTTAGACTGCTTGCTGGGTGGTGTTGGTCACATGACCTGGCAGTCTCTACTGTGCAGCTTAGCGGTGACTATGAACATGGGGACTTCTCTCTAACAGTCTGCTTGGGGCTAATTCAGTCCAGATAGCTTCCATTTTAGATTAGTGTGCTTCTCTGGAGAGGACACTGTCTGTGGGGGGCTGAAGTTGGATGGTACTGTGTGGGCGGAGGTGCCAAAATTCCAGGCAGTCTTGAGTGAGTGGGTGCTTGGAGTGATGGACTTCTCGCATGAGAGTGGCTTCCCGTCGCAGGAAGAGCCCCATGGGAAGCTAGCCTGGTGTGTGTTCCCGTGGTCCTCTTCTCCTTAACCTCTTTGTGGAGACCTTCTCAGTGGGGCCGTGCTCTGCTTATCGATGCCCGGCAACACTGCCACCACCAGTTACCCACTGTCAAAGGGTCTGCGCTCTCAGCTCAGGTGTTCTGGATGAAAACCTTGCTGGGGCAGTAGGGCAGCCAGGAGCCCTGGCAAATGGGCCCAATGAGAAGGCAGATAAATGATGTCATGGCTCTAAGATTGAAAGATGTGAACCCCCCCCCCTCCCCCCCATTAGCCAGTCATCATACACAGCTGACTGACTGCTCGCACCAACTGGAGGAGTTACTCTCTTCTACACTGCACACGACCTGAGGGATTCCTGCACTTGCTGTTTTTGGACGAGTCAAACAGCTCATACCGCAGGGACGGTATGATAGAAAATTTTAGTGGTTTTGAAACTGACTTTTTCAAATTGTGGTATACCTTGAAACCAGCCCATGTCTAGTTGAGACCTGATTTTGTTGACTTGTCTTACTCCAGTACCTAGGCTGTGTGGGTGTGGCTGGTCTGTGGGGTGGACACACATTCATCCCTGATCGTTCACATATGCTCCAGCTTGGGTCCTGAAAGTGTGGGGGGAGGGGGGTCAAAAGGTCAAGGTCTGGGTGCTTGTAGCCTAGGTTTTTTTTTTTGGTTTTTTTTTTTTTTCCCCTTTTTAAAAATAAAGCAATTTTTTTTTTTTTTTTTTTTTGAGTCTTGTGGTCAGTGTAGCCCTTGTAAGGTAAGCTTTTGGTCAAAGAAGTCTCGCTACAGGGTCTGTTCTGTGTCAGTGTTGTTTTGGAGTTCGTGCTTCAGGTTTTAATTTTTAATGTGCCCCCCCACCCCCAGAAAGTCACTGTGTTGAGGTCACGGGTACCTTACCATGCTATTCATGTTCTCGTGTCACCTGAGAGCATGACCATGTCTATCATCTTTAATCAGTCTGTAGTTGTCATCACCATTGCTGGAGCCGTGCTTTCACACATCATGCCTGATCTTGGAGGCTGTACAGGTGGTCCATGTACTCATGGACCACTTGGTAATAGCGGTCCATTTCCTTTCCTAGGAGTGTTTCCTCAATGATCTCCTAACCAAATAATGACCATAGTAAGGATTTTAACCCCCCAAATTTAATGGTGTGACTTTGTTCAGTTTGGGGGAGGATGTGGAGCAAACTGTGGACCCTGTAAATGTACCACCCCCCCCCACCCCCCCCACTCTTCAGTGTTTCTTTGTATCGCACATGCTTAATCCTGCAGTGGTGCAGCAGCCGGTCCACTGAGGGTTGTGGGGGGTGTCTTACCCTGCGGGGGCATTGGTGTGAGTAGTCCAGAAGCTGTGTTGGGGACCTGCTTACCTGGGTCCTACTGGTCATGCCTTTGGGAAGCAAGAGCAGTGACTAGTGAGAGATTCCCTGACATAGGAAGGCTGAAATGAGGTTAATGTGGGTCAATGTGGCAGTCAAGGCTGTGTGATAGGCTGCTAGATGATTCCCCCCCCCACTTATGGCTGACAGATGATTGACAGCCTGAGGGTTTAATGGGCGTGAGAGAGAGAGAAGAGGCTGAGGTAGTCATGGCAACAAGCAGACCGGGGAGGGTTTGGAGAGCTGGTGGGTTTCTCCTACCCTGATTGTACTTGTCCTCCTGTTGAATCTGGACTGCTGCAGCTCTTGTACTTCAGCACTGGAGCTTCCCTGATCCAACAGCTTATACCCAATGGCCTGGGTGCCCCACCCTCACTATAGTCTGATTTCTGTCTGTTTTGGGTTTCAGTGCACTTCATATATCTCTAGTCTGCACCATTGTTGACCAGACATAGACCTTTCAGTATGGCCAGTGGGGTGAGTTTTTTTTTTTTGTTTTTTTTTCTGTCAGTCATGAATATGGAGAGTTCATGGGGTCAGGTTATGGAGTGCGGGGCGGGACTATCGGTCACGCTCCACCCCATTGCAGGATATAGATATTTACCATGCAGACAGACTGTGTACTCAAAGATGAATCCCATTCAGAGGTTCCCTAGTAGGCTGTTCTTGTGTGGTGCCTGTTTGGAGTCCTTTGTACTGCTCTGTGCTGCCCTTGGTATGCCTGATTGAAGGTGTGTCATGTTTGTCATGCACGTGATCATTTGTGTGTTTGCTGCAGAGTGCGGCTGCTGCCCCCAGCCCGGTGATGGGCAACATGCCCCCCAATGATGGGATGCCTGGTGGTCCGATGCCCCCTGGCTTTTTCCAGGTAAGACCTGCCCCTCTACACACACCCGGCATCGCAGTGACATCATGTGGTGAAACGCTCCTTTGAACCTTCCGCTAGGATTATGTACCTTTTGATGGGGTGGTTCAAAGCAGCTTCATTAACCCCATCATCAGCCTTCATTTGCAGAGGTTCCTACTGCTGCCTGTCTTTTATTCTTGATGTATAATTGCTCATGTAGCAGGGTAACTCCTACCACTGTGTCATTTGATTTTGGGGCGGGGGGGGGGGTGACCTGTATGTTTTCGTAGTGTAGTAGTCCCCCTCGGGACCAACGTGGTGAAGTGGTGCCCACTCGCCCACCTCGGCCTCGCTGTTTATCCATTAATGCTCCTGCACAGCCTGGTTCGATCAGTGCAGGGTGTGCTAGGGCTCTGTGGCCCTGACAAGCTTGCATGGTGGGGGAGTGTGGGGAGGCTGGCCTGCCTGTGGGTGTGTTCAGGTCTGAGATGGTGGAGATTCCAGGCTGCACTGGCAGGAAAATGGCTTTCCGTGGCAGATGTTTTGAACTTCTCTCATCGGTACCCTGACAGTACGGTAGTGAACTGTACCATGACAGAACAGGAACACGTCTATCATAGGACAGGAAGGTTTGTAACACTTCTAAAAACGGCTCCAAATCGTCGTCATCAGCCTTCATCCCACTTCTCCTGGTGAGAGTCGCAGCAGCAGCCTGCCCAGCAGGTAGACTGTACCTGTTTGTTAGGGATCCTTGATGGTCCAGCTCTGAGAGGCAATCCCTCCAGTGTGTCCTGGGTCTGTCTTGCTGCCTCCCCCTATGGGATGTGCTTGGAACAGCTCCCTTATGAGCTATCCAGGTGGTTAGTGGTGGGTGGGAGTATCCTGAGCTAACCAATCAGTGCTTGCGATAGCCTCATTCATTCCATCACTATAGATAGCATCCTTATAAGATTTCACCTTTGTATCGGCAGCTCATTGTTGCCCTCTGGTGAGGGTCTGGATCTCCGCCCCCTTCCCATATCCGTGCACTTGGTCAGGTTCCCCTAGATTGGCAACAAGACTGGGTTTATTGCACTGCGTGCACTGTCATACGCCATCTTTATCTGATACATGTGTGCTGTGTGGATTGCTATAACACAAAGGTTGCATGTCAGTACGTACTGGAGGAAGGGCAGAACTGAGTAATGGACATTATCGATATTGTGCCCGAACGATGTATTTCAAAGCATGGAAACATTTCGCAAGAATCCAAACTCTAAATGTCAGGCGCAATACATGTAAGGCAGAATCGGCATTGCAGGGGAGCATTAGAAAAGAAATCACTCCTGCGTGGTGAAGATCTGGCAGCGGCAAATATGTGTAGCTCAGCCAGATGATAGGCTAGCTAGTTAGCTAGGATAGTGTTACTTTTATTTAAAAAAAAAAAAAAAAAAAAGTTGGTGTACGTTCAGTCTTATGACATGGTGAGAGTTAAATTAAAGCTGGTGCCATTAAACTTTGGACATGATTTCGTCTGAAAGGTAACGTCAAGAGTAGAGGTGTAACAACAGTACACAAAAATCACGGTTCGGTATGTTTTTGATACAGCGGGGGTAAAAGAAACAAAACAACATTGTACAGTAAACCAGTTTAAAGAAAAAAGCAGCAAAGTGACTGTCTTAAAGTCTCTGTCAATACTGCTGCAACCTATTAAAGTAAAATTTACTTGATTTACTTTAAATAAAAGGCCCATTTAGAAAATTAACTGTACCTGACCTGTATTTTATTCACATTAGCAGCTTTCAGCTTCTCTTTTTTTTTTTTTTTTCTCAGAAAAATAAACATGTCTACACTGTTTACGGAAAGGGTGGCTCTGCTTGCACCAAGTGTCTCCTGCTGTGGAAAACACGCTCTCGCTAGGGACGGAGCTAGCAGATGCAGCCAGGTAGCGCTTTGCTAGCATGGTCTTCAACTACCGGTTTATCATTGTCCGTCATAAATATGCACCCATGTGTAGTGGCGTGGTTCTGTCCGTCCCTTTCCGAATGCTGCTTGGGTGAAATGCACAAACACGCAAAGGTTCCACATTTGCTGCATTGGTTCGGTACGTGTGTGTACCAAAGCGAAAGACCCATACCGAAAATTTCCGGTAGGAATACGTGTACCGTTACACTCCTAGTCTAGTGAACTGTACCTACAGTACCATCAGTCTCACCGTTCTGATACCTGCGTGAAAATCAGTCGTGTCAATATGACAATGCTGACCTTCATGGAAAGCCCATGAGGCCAGAGTTGCTGTCATAAACCTTAACTATCAGTGTTGTCTACTGTTGATCTTTTGCTGAATTTCTCTTTTCAAATGGAGCCATTGAAGTTGTTGATATTGAGTTAAACTGTTTCCCTTCTTAGATGCTTAAGTATTTTTCCATTTATCTGAAATGCCGCTAGGGTGGATATTTATACTAAAAGAACTAAGTGTCTTAAAATACAGTTAGTGTAATATTTGTGAACAAAATATGAAGGTAGGCCAAATTTTTTTCATGAAGTCCTCTTTTTACCTGTAATTTACAAAGTATTTTAAGAGTTTTGTTGCCTTTATCCTTAACTTGCTCGTGTCTAATAGAACCATTATCAGGCAAACACTGAAAAGGTGATAAAGCATTGCCAATTAACTCTTGCATTATTAGCCCAATTTGTAAATGAATCATTTAGATAATCATAACAGTCTATCAAAAACATTTAGTCGCAGCTCTGCATTGGAGCGGTTCTTGCCAGTTATCAGCATGATCTTGAGGGAAACTGCAGGCATATAATGGGTCTCTAGGTGGTGCTGATGTAGCACCCAGCCTATTTGGGCTGATGGTTTGAGCGGTCATCTGCTACTGCTGGGCATGGCTGGATGAGGAATTAAGTCATGGTTTGGCCAGTAAAGTCCCGTCTGTGTAGTTTATGAAACACAGTAGGGTTGCCCCAAAAGGACAGGGGTAAGATACTCTTCATCCCTTCATGTGTGTTTGTATTGGGTTATACTTGGCCTTTTAATGTGTTTTGAGCAGTCAGCTGTTGATATTCCATTTAAAATCTTTTCTGTCCAGATTTTCTCCATTTCAGTTTGGGTTGAAGGGACAGTAAATGGGGAAAGAAGGTTTTCTGTTGGCTGGTTGTCAGTACAACGTTTCGTCTTGAGGACTCTGTAGGGATGGGGTCGCAGCACGTCGAACTGAGCAAGGCAGCTTTTAGCATGTGGATTTTCTGTGATGCATTGGCTTGTGATCTGCTCTGGTCTTCCTGTGTTGCTGTAAACTCAACTGCATCTAACGGCTTCATATCAATCTCCCGCTCTTAGAAATGTCGCGACAGTGTAATGGCATTTAAAGAATCTCAAAGTCTTGACGACGGTGATTTGTTTTTGTTTGAGTTGACACTGCGTAGCGACTGCACAAATTCCTCTTGCACATGGTATTTCAGTTAAAGTAGGTGGAAGTCATTTGTATGACGTGCTGAATGTCTTCTAAAAATCTGGAATGCTTCTTTATCTCTTGACAAGCTGATCTTTAACCTTTTATCTTCGTGTGAATGTTGTGGCCCTTCTGTGGTTTTTTTCAGTGGTGCTGGTGCTACGTTACGTGATTGTTTAAATACATAAATGGTCTGCCGACGTGTCGAAAATAGTACTGCAGTGTGTTTGAGTGACTCGGTGGTCAGTTGATGGTAACACACTCTCCTCTAGTGGTGGAAGCACATTACTGCTAGTATTCCCCCCGCCCATGCTGTCCATTCACATGTCACCCGTTTCTGGGCCTGGTCAGAAAATGACATGCTGTTCTTTTGCTGGGCAGGAAGGGTTGGTGTTGAAGTGTCACCCCCTACCTGTTCTAGTTTGACGTGCTTAATATGCCCAGCCCATATGTGTATTGTCTAAGGTGATTGGCTGACCTGCCACTTCCATACAGGGACTGAAGTAAAATGGCGAGCCTGTAAGCTTCACACGCTTTGCGTTCTGCCGCGGCGGCTGGGGAATTCTTCAGTGCGGTATCAGGACGCCGCAGTGTAATACAGCCACAGCATCTGTCTCGGCCAAAACATGCCATATTACATGCCCCCTAGCTGTATCTCTGCTGCGTGGGCATCCTCTGGGTCTCAGTGGCCTGGGAGTGTGGCAGTTGCAGTAATGGCTGCTTACACATTAAGTAGACTATAAAATACAACTTCTCTACTTTTAGCTGTGCAGCAGTTTGTGATGAGTTAACGAACTTCTGTACAGCTGAAATCCATTAACTTCTGTGCTGTTAATGAGTTAGGCTGTAAGGTATTCGCTAAATGCATCACTCTTAGAAGTTAAAAGGAACATTTCTGCTTGTACATTCTGCTTTGCTTTGTGTTCAGAGGCAGCCATATTTTTCCACACTTTGTCTACCTGAACATGCTTAAACAGTGTAATTTGGGGTTCGGTTTGAGGGGACGCTGGCCCCCCCCCCCCCCCCCCCCCCCGTCCCATTGCACCTGT
>JAACJT020000036.1:10830808-10847639 GCA_009936485.2 Gymnarchus niloticus
GGGGGGGGGGGACAACCTGATTTTAGCTACTAGGATGTGAGGAGGAATCTCTCCTCGCTGCTGTTCCTGAAATCCTCCTGTACAGATTTGAGTCTTGCTGACTGCTGCTCAAACCATAAATGATGACAATGTTGGCCATTTCGTGATGTATAATACTGTAACATCAGGGGGTGTTTCTGAAGGGAGGGGGGATTTTCCTGGCCTGCTGGTTGACCATTCTGTCTTTGGGGTTTGCTTTGTATTTCATGGTAGGCTAGATCAGATCCTTTTCTCAAGGACGAGTGTCTTGTGTAGTTTTAAAAAAAAAAAAAAAAAAAGTTCTTTGTATGTTTTCGTTATTGTAAATTTTTCTTTAGACTGAAAACGTTGCTTATTGAGAACCATGAGAATCTGCATCTGGTAAATGTATTTTCCCCTGCCAGTGTTCCTTCATTGTAGATACATATTTAAAGTCAAATAAAAACAATGGCTTCTATTACCAGGCAACCCTTTTTGTTTTCAGATTTGATCAAATGGCTCTTCATGTGGTGACCCTTCAGTGGAAATGAACCCTTTTTAGCGTGGAATCTCTCCCACACATATGCTTAGCTACTCTAATGCACATTTGTGAACATTTGTTTCTATACTTAATTTGGCATTAGGAGTTTAAAAAAAAAAAAAATACTTGATGGCACTGCAGGGAGTGTTCTCTCTTCCTCCTCTGGAGTTTTGACTTGACTGACTTGGTTATCTTGTGTTTCTACTGAAAACAGGTTCTGATAGAATCTACACTGGTTTTAATAAACCTCTAAAAACTACTACTGTGAAATAGATTTTTTTTTTTTTTTTTTTTTTTTTTTTAAACATTAGATTCAAAACCAACCGGTCAAAATAAAAGGGTTACCTTTCCCAGCCCCCTAATTATCTGAAATCACCATCATTGACCTTTTAATGCCCAACGGTCCCTGCGATCTGTTCCTGAAATCAATGATGCTGATCTTGTTGCTACTCGTTATGCAGGATGTCTCCCCCTGGTGGCCTCTGAAGCTTACGGGTCCTTTTCTGACCTCAGAGTATGAGCAGGTCCCCCAAATCACCCTGCTCCAGCTGTATAGAGTGGCGCCGCAGCCTCTTGTCTAGCTGGCGTTCTCTGGGAGCCGTTTGAGAGGGACAGGACACCGGCAGGGGTTGAGTACTGCTTGCAGAGATAGGAGGTAGGAAGCCAATCCTGGTTGGAGACTTCGGGCTGGAAGACTCCAGAAGCCTTTGCCTCATACCTGCATCAGGGGGTCCTAGGGAGAGGAGTCCTTGTCGGGAGGATGATGAAGGACCAGGTAGGTGGGAGTCTGAGCCGCCCTGGCGGGCCATCAAGGAGGGCAGCTGGAGGAGATGCTGGTCCTGCAGGGCCGGTAGCGTGTTCCTCTGGCCCAGGAGCTGTGGATCGCTGGGCAGGGGGAGCTGCTCTAGGGTTGCCCTGCTTAGCGACTTTCCCAGGCCCTGCCTGCCCTCAGCATTCTCACAGCAACCCCAAGCCAGGCAGCCTGGGCTGTGGAGAGACCAGCACCAGTCTGCTGCTCTGCCAGCTGGCCCAGGTGTTAGGAAACGCCAGCCACTATTCTCGCCCTCTTTGTACTCTTGGTCTCCTGCCGTGCTCTGCCGTTGAAGACCTTCCATGTAGGAGCTGCGCGGATGGCCAAGCCGGGCTCGGAGCGAAGCCGGTGGGTGTGTGCATGTGTGGGGCTGAGGGTGTCATCATCCCCACTCCCTGTGGCTCTAAAATCAAAGAATGTGGCTCCAGCCTCAGAGCCCGGCGAGCTGGTCTTGAGCTCAATCTCAGAAGGGGACATGCAGGACACTGGCGAGGAGTCTGGGGAGGGCAGTACATTCAGGTAGCGGCAGGTAATGGCCTGCCCCACAGAATTCAGCTCTGTGGCGATGATGATGATGTCACGGCCCCCCTCTCGGGACGCGTCTAACAGCACCTGAAGCATCGTTTGGTCCCGGGCGTTGATGGCGTAGACCAGCGATGAGACCCCTGCATAATCCTCCATGCTGGGGTCAGCTCCTGCCCGAAGGAGGGCCGTGGCCACCTCAGGTCCTGCCCGGCCCATGCATGCGTACATGAGGGCCGTGCGCCCAGCCTTGTCCTGGCTGTTGGGGTCAGCTCGGTTATCCAGCAGGTACTGGAGGAGCCTCAGGTTGGGATTGCCTGGATGGTCCCCCCTCCGCATAGCCTTTCAGGCTGCCAGCAGGGGCGTCTCGCCTCTCTGGTTGCGCTCGTTCACCTGGGCCCCCCCTTCCACGAGCATTCGCACCAGCCGCAGCTTCCCCAGGTAGGCGGCAGTGATAAGCGGACTGTCATCTTCCAGGTAGTCCCGCCGTTCTCCCATCCTTCCAGATTGTTGCTGTTGTTGATTATTTCAAACCGCTTTGTCGTAGTATTACATCATATGTGAAGTACTTTAGGGCAGGTGTGTAAGAGAGGAGCACAGTGTCATGATCGAATTGAACTGAACTGCGAAATGTCAGCCTTGGCCTGTTAGGTCTTGAGGGTCCTGTCAGCTCCCCCAGCCGCCCATGGTCTGATGTCCATGAGCCGTCAGTCCAAATTCGCCTTGTTCTGGCGCCTATAAAGGAAGTCATCTGGTGAATCAGAAGGAAATGACAGGGTAACAGATGGTGTACTGTCATTAGCAATTAAGTTCTATATTCAGCTTACAAATGGAAATAGCCAGCATACTTTGCCTGGTCTTTTATCTTTCATATGTTTGTAAAATTGAGTTTATCACAACCACCTCACAATCACATAACAGGGCCTGCATCCCATGTTAGCTTCTTGTCTGAGCGTGGGTAGTGGCACGTTCAAAGTTGTGAATGGTTTTGAGTCAGAAATGTCAAGGACTGCGGCGTAGGGGGGTCTATGGAGGTGGGATAGGGTGGGTACAAAGGCAGATGGACTGTTTGATAGTGGTGGGCCTTTGAAATAGTCTTATCTGTGTGGGACCTCCATCTGGGATGAAAGGGAGTGGCACAGTCAGCTGACCCATATTCAATTGAAGCTTTTAACTCCTGCCCATCTTGGCTTCATAATAGTAACACATGCCAGTTAATTACCACAGATTGACCAGCGTGACCTCATTCACCTCTGCACCCAAGGTATTAGTGGAGGAACTTAGTACTATACAGTATGGCAGTGCTGAGAGATAATAAACAACGCATTTTAGCAAACAAGGTGTAAATTACGCTAGGTTCAAGGCAAGAGCCAGAAGGGATTAGATGATACCTTGGCTGATAAAGCCTGTGAAGAAACCCAAGGACACAAGACCTGTAACATAGTTACTGTAGATATGCACCCAATACCTATTCCTTAAACACGTCAAAAACTCCACCGTAATACTGGGTGTGGTGAGGGATCTTAATCAGGCTCATAGCACCTCCTTAACTCTAAAGCACTTCTAAAATACAGTAAGCATACTGTCCACTCTTTGACACTCTTATGCCTATATTAGTTTAGGCAAACTTCTAAAGTAGTTCAATGTAAAAGGGTAGGACTTTTTTTTTTAAACCAGTTCTTGAACACCTTTCTCTGACTTGTGCCATTTTTACTGTATTTTCTGTTCTGAAGTAACGTTCTTCTGTGAATTTTACACTCAAAATTTTCAAAAGTTGCAAAGGGACAAAATATTAATCTAATTGATGCACTTTCTGTTCCTTTTGCTGTACCACGTTAAAAAGCAGAAGACAGTTCTCCAAATTCCTCGTCATTAATTTTAGGTACATGTTAAGAAGCACTTACCTAGTAGTAGTAGTCTTCTTGAACTTTAGTTTTCAGATTGGGAGAAAAGCTGTCATCTTTCAGGATAATGTGAAAGAGAGTTTCCTTCAGCTTGTGGTTTTTCTAGTGCACCTCTATCTTGAAGATGTTATCCTCTTGAACCTCACATCCTCAGCCAAGAAGATGTGATTGCTAACATTGACTTCAAAATGGCTGCCTCCCTGGAAACTGAGATTTTTAATGGACAGCTTTGCCAGGCAGCCCTCCACATCAATTTATTTACTATGAGAGGAGGGAGGGAGAGAGAGAGAGAGATTGGGGGGGATGACTATGATGAGTAACCAGCTTAAAACACAAAAACAACACACTAAACTCAGTTAGGGGCCTGTTAGTGTGTGTGTATGCAAGTGGGGTTTTCACCACTGCCAATCAACAGAGACCAAGACAACGGTGCTTTGATGTCGTTAGCGGTTCATGCTCAGCAGAGTAAAAACCAACAGGGATTTGGTCAGCAGAGAGCAAAGGTGTGCTAAAACCATGAGTTTCCCTCAGTTCTTCACAGACTCGCTAGGACGTCATGTGGTTTAACATTCGCAGTTACAGTTCTCCTCTAAAGACAAATTAGGCTAATTTCAAATTCAAACTACATATACGTTTGCTTGAAAGTGTTTTTTTATCCTTGGCGTAGTGTGTTACTTCCAAGGATAACTTTACCATTCAACTTGTAAGTGAATAAGGGTTACTGGCGTATCAGAATGAAACCAGGCTATCACACATAATTTAACATCATACAAGATTAATTCTGGATCTGTTAGTGACTTGGGCGTCATAAAAAACGACCAGTGCTAATTGTAAGAAAAAGCGACGAATTGTGCATGGCGCTGAGTTGAGCAGTGCTGAAACGTAATAGAGCTTAGTAGACATATCTCCAAATTATCCAACAGTGGTATGTTATCGATTTCCCCATTATAACTAAAATATTTGTACAACAGCCTTTAAAGTAAGACTTTCACAGCGAGAATAGCATATTATGTAAAACTCTGAATTCTTAAAATCCGACGATAAAACTAAATATTACTAACAACCGACTTAAGAATTTGGGGTTAGCAGAACGTTTTTTAAACGGTGTTTTTAGGTTCTTAGAACGTTTTATGTCCTGTTTTCTGGACGTTTGAAATAACGTTATATTAAAAACGTTCCTACAACGCTCTGGTTTACCGATCCACGTTTTAAGAACGTTACAGGAACGTTAGTTATATGACGTTGCAACCGAACCTTTTATGAACCTAATGAGAACGTTATTGTAAATTGGGGGATCCTTCCCTGTTTGCTGGGAAGGCATAGATATGTTTTGCAAATTAATCTGCATTTTGGAGTTGTACGTGTGTGGGATGCGCGTATCATCGCGTTGTGTTAAAAAGCATCATTCAAAACTTAAATGTTACTATCGTTTCATACGGGTGAGGTGAATTACCAAATCTCATCAAATATAAGTTTATAAATGACAGGATTTCTTTATAGTTGTTGGGCGTACATAAATCATACATACGTCTCCAAGGATTGAGCTAACTTCGCAAAGCTAAATGAAAAAGGCTTAGGACGAACAATTGAAAATTATAAATCAATGTATGTTAAATATATAATTTTGAAATAATCACTGAATATGACGATAAACAGCTGGAGTTTTGAAGTATGCAGTGAACCTGAACGATGTAATGGAGGATTTAGAAATCTGAACGTTCGTGGGGTAAGATGTAAGGCAGAAAACTACCAATGAGGAAAAATAGTACTCATCAGTGTTAATTCCTATAATGACGGTAACTATTAAAGTAATGCTGCAAAAGGAAATGTCAGACTCAAACACAATATCATTTGTGTTTTTGTCTGTCGATGAAACAAACTAGCGACTAGAGAACCCGGCTCTCTTCCATTCCTCACAAAACATCCAAACGACCAGATCTCATCTAGACCACAATTGCTCTATCATGGAATATAAAATTCTGAAGGTTACAGTTCATGTGAGGACCTTGTTGAGTGAGAGCAGACCAATGGAGGACGAAGCTGTCTCATCCTTTACTGCTGGAGATGGTGATGTCTTCCACATAGCCTTTGTACACAGTCCTCATTTGTGTTCTCCTTGGCCCCTTATTTGAAACCTTCTCTAGCACTTCTTTTACTAACTTAAATTTACCTTTATTTATCTAACTGATCTGCACATTTGTAGAAGTAAGCCAAATTTCATTTCAATGCAAGTTGTACCAGAATGATCAGTACTGTGTGCCAGTGTGTGACAAATAAAGAATCTTGAATGTTACACAAACCAATGACCGTTTATACAGATAAAATCATTTCGGTCATACCCTATGTGGACAAAAGGATGTAGACACTAGCCTGTGCGGCATCTCATTCAGAAAACAAGGGTATTGATAGAAAGCTGGTCTTCCCTTTGTTGCTATAGTCTCTACTGTTCTGGGAAGGCTCTCCATTAGATGCTGGAACATTCGTGGTGGGATTCAGGCATAACAGCAATAGTGAGTACGGGGATTGATTTTGGGGTATCAGCCTTAGGCTCATGTTTGTGTGGCCAACTGCATCATAACTAAACTCGTGCTGCTTCTAGACGTTTCTGCTTCACAACCTCTTTGCATGCAATTGACCAGGTTAGAAATTGGACAAACTTGTGGCATTCTGCGATGGCGCCACGTTTAAAGTCGCTAACCTCTTTGTTATGACCCATTCCACTGCCAACATTTGTTGCTGAAGATTGCACGACTGTGTACTTAATTAGCCACCTGTCAGAAATGGGTGTGGGACACTAGCAATTACCACTACCACTATTACTATTCTGGTAATTAATTGGGGTGTGTACAACCTTCTGGCCATAGAGTGCATAATTCCAGGTGCAATATTGCAGTATGCTATAACTGCCAAATGGGAGTCAGCAGAAATGACAAGGCTCAGCCAGTCCATAGTTTGATCAATTGCAGAACTGAATGTTCTGCTGTGGTGGAGTGTTGTATGGCAGGAAGACAACATTCTTCAGTCGAAGTATGTAGACCATTGCTCTTTGACGGACAGGCCCTCGACCTGACAGAGCCAATGTTAGAGATGAGGGACGACTCTGTGATCAACACAGACCACACCTATGCCTATGGAGCAGTGGGTTGATGTTAGTGTCATCTCAGTACCTCTTATTGGCTGGTTTTTCAGTTGTGTAAAATTCCAGGAAGTACTGGAATTTACTTGCAATCTGTTTTTTACTTTCCTTATTAGAACCACATGTGAGTTAATTGGAAATGAATGAATTGTAAATTAATCTAAAAGTAACACTGGCAGTGTGTAACAGATCTGGTCGTAACAAAACTTTGAGGTGACAGTACCTCTTGTGGTGTCAAGCTGATCCTGGAACCACAGGTGCTGAGGGACATGGATCTATACCAGCTGGAACATCGGCACCAAGAAGAGATTGGTCTTGTAGCAATGAAGAGAGAGGGGAAGCATACATTGCCAGTGGGGAGGCTTTGTAATACATTGTAAGGGCACCGCCTTGCAGGTATCAGAATCCAGCTCCACAGGTGAGCTAGGGAGTGGCGAGGCTTCTCACAGGTTCAGAATGATTAATATTCAGCTTCAGTATCTGTGTGATCGGGGAGTTGATGTTTGATCTGTTTTTCCCACGTTGACCGTTGGTGTGGTGTCAGCGCATGCCAACAAGCAGGAACTTCAAGATTAAATAAAGTGCATGACAAGCATGACAGTGGCACGATGCAAGCAGGGTCATCGTAATGCAGCCCAGTACTCCTACATCAGAATGTTTGCTGGCTGGTCAGATAACACTTAATGCCCTGTTCCATCAGCGCAAAGTAGGTCAGATGTAGCCAGGAGAACACTGTGTGGCTGCGTGTGTGTGTATGTGTGTGTGAGGGTCTGAGGGTGTGGCGTTCACCTCCCGTCTCCCATAGCCACCCTCTGCTAGTGAAACGATGTACTTGCAGGTCCTGCCACTGCAAGGGGAATGGGCTGAAGTCATTAGGGTTCTGAGCAGAACTCTGAAAAGGCAGCCCAGCGGTAAGCTACCGCAGTCAAAGTGGAGGTTGGACTCCTTCACTAACCCAAACCCTAACCCCACGATTTGCTTAAGTACAGTGTAAGCCAAAGTAATCCCAAAATGCATTTCATCATATTCTTATTTACTTTTAGATTAGATAAACAAGTGGATAATGAATAGAGTGCCTTAGCTTTGAAACAGCCACCATTATATAATAAATAAATATGGTTGTTGATCTTCTGTGTCAGGTGGATTAGATGAATTGTACACGTTTGTATGCATGCCTACTTGCTTGAGTGGTTGACCTGTATTTGTACAAAATGGCCACTAGGGGGAGAAAGGAGAAAGAGGCACGATATATACAAACAAGCTTGATGCTTCCTGTTTAATTTCTTGACGGAGAGATGTTCTCGGTGCAAGCAGAAGCTGGACTGCTCTTACCTCGGCACCATCAGCACAACCCAGGGCAGTACCCTATTGGTTAGGACCTTACTCCCACCTCCAGTATAGGTAGTCTCCCTCCTGCCCAATCAGCAGGTGTTCTGATGGTCCAGCATTACAAAGAACCTGTACTGAAAGTTTTTTTTCAAAGCTGAACAAGCAGGACCCAAAGAGGGGGCCATTAGTTCCATAACTACACTCCTACCTCCAGCCCGAAATGTACATTTGAGTCAACCTTGTGAAACGTTTTGTTTGTTCATCATTTTTCTTTGTTTTTCAAAGATTGTCAGCTAGAAATGGCTACCTTGTGCAACTGCTGTCTCTCTTGAAGGAGAGGATGTGTCTACAATCATCACCAGCAGAAGCTAACCAATCTTGGAATGGTGATGAGCTTTAAGCAAAGATGAACTTGCATACATTATCCATATATTTTACAGGTCCTTTCATTTATTTGCCAGCATTGATTGATAGTTCAGGATACTCCCACCCACCTTGGGTTTTCAAGCCTCATTTCTCCCATCACTAGTCCTGACAGTCAGACAGCTCTACCTTCGAAGAGCTCCGTAAATGAGGCTTAGAGGTCTTGGCTGTATGTCTGTGTTGATATACACCATATACCTTGTTCCAGCAGTCTTTAAAACCTTGTTCACACTTAGCTGCGAATAGAATATTATTTTATGTTTTAAGTACTGTCGTGTACTGTTAATTAATTGATCATACTGTCTCCTTGCAGGTAAAATGGGGTGTAACTATCTTTGCAGTACTGCTCGGAGTGGATACCACACAGTTGTCTCCATTTGTTTAAAAACTCTTTACCCTTGTGATTTTGTTAAACCTTTGTTTTATGGCAAATGAAGTTGTGTGATGCCAACTGCCAGTGGCCCTTTTAAAAGTAAGCTCCTCTATCAGTCACAGAAGTGTTTTAATTGGATTCTGTTAAATCTACTAATGACTTTCATTGGCTTAGATGCATTCCACAGGCCTGCATGGTGAAAGCTCACCGGCTATGAATGCCTGCATTGGGCTGTGCGGTTGGTATGTCAAGAAATTAAATTTAACATAGGGTTCAGGGTTTTTTCTATATCACTGAAGATAAAGGAAAGGGTTACTCGAAAAGCAGAACTAACACCAGGAATCACATAGAAAGGAGGAAGAATGTTAAGATTCAAAGAAACTATTACAGGATCTTATGTTGTAAGGCTGATTCTAAGACAGGCACACTGGGTTGCTTGATGGCGATAAAGTGATAGCATCAAGCACCACAAACTTAAAAAACAAAAATTCATTTATCATTGAATACTGTGTTTCTGTTTCGCAGTTCATTGTGAGCAGTGTCATAACATGCAGAAAATTCCTAAGCTTGGCTAATGTAATGAGGAATGTTACTTGTCAGTGCTAATATTATGAATAACTTCTCACAGCTGTTGCACCAGTGGGAAGTGGTTTTGCGACTTCCTCTCGATGCAAAATGCTCTCAGGCCCTAAGACTAACAGAAGGTGCAAATAGGGTGACTAACAGAGTGAGTTCTTTTAGGTCATGCTCAGAAAATACAAAGAGGAAAAAAACAAGAGCTGTTTCTACTTATGAGATTCCGGGACAACATAGCTTAGTATGTCGATACACTTTTGAAGAAAATTCATAGAATTATAATACTGCTGTTGTTCAGTCTGTCCTTTAGTGTCAGTTTTCATTATCTAAAAAACGCAGGCTAGAAAATTATAGATGGAACTTCTCCAACATACATTTATGCTGGTTTTCATTACTCGTATAAATTCTGATTTGTATCGCCTTTTACCTTTGTTTTTTGTTGCTGTGTCATGTTTGCATCAGCAATGTCTGTTACTTACAGATGCGTTTTTTCTAGTTCCTTTGGTACTTTCCAGCGGAAACTGTGCAGGCGGTTTTTAAATGAAACTCTGATGGGGGAATACGTGAAACTGGGACTACGTTGTCAGTTTTCTTACCTAAGACATTATAACTCTGCTCATTTCATTGTCGTTTTATAACGTAAATTTGGCCTCGACTCCAATAGAGTTTTTGGACTAATCGGATTCATTTTGACAAAAAGAGCTTCGTTTCCTAACTACAAAAAGAAGTTATATATAGATGGGAAACTGGTTATTTTAAGGAATTTGTCACTACACTGGAATTTCTCTTAAATGATGAGACAAATATAGGTATCTAGTGCTGAAGATCCCGTTACTGACTGTTTTGGCTTACAATCATAGGTCATGAAACTTTGACTAAAATGATCACCATTTAATATTTAAGTCAGTTTTTTTATATACTGTCTTGCCATTTTATGCCTATAACTACATCCTCAAAGGCTAGTAAATTACACATAGTAACGTGCAGAGTGTGACTGCGGATCAATTTGGTCATTGACGTAATTTTGACGCATTTTTGTTCTTTTTTTTAATCTTTTTAAGCACACGCTTTCTCGACTACCAGGGGCAAAACAAATCCCGAGAGGTGTCGTCATATTTCGTCCATGGCCATTCATTATTAATGATATTGCCATTGCATTTGTAGCTGTGACAGTGCTGAATAATTAACGGATAGCAGACATTGTAAAGACATGCATACTTTCGCTGCCCGATCGAACAAGCAATCTGAGATCTGTAGTGGTGACGATTCTGAGACTCCTATTAGTTGCAGACCTGAATAAAACCTTAAAACAGCATAATTGTCTCACTCTCTCACACTCACACACACATATACATACATACATACATACAGAGTCACGTATTCATTATGCGAACGTGGTCGTCGAGAAGCTGGAAGTCCCTCCCACGGCGCCCTGCGTCCGCTTCGCCTCATGAATATTAATGAGGGGCTGCACGCGGGGGTAGGGTAGCTGCCTTCACGGCTGTTGTGGTGGAAATGGTGGCAAAATGGCGGCGCTGGAGGAGGAACGCTGCTATGGGCTTTCCTGTGGGAGAGTGTCCGGTGGCGGCAACGTGTCTGTGTTCCACGTTAAACTCACTGACAGCGCACTGCGAGCTTTTGAAAGCTACCAGCACTGTCGGGTAAGTTGGAGAAGCCGACGCGGCGTCCCTTTCAAAGCTATGTTATCCTACGTCCAGTGATGGACGGACTGCTGCGGCCGTCAGGTGTGCTGCTGCTGTGCTCGGAGAGCGCTCCTATGTGTGGCGCCGTTAGTTTAGCGCTCGGCGGTTTGTAGAACCGGGCCACTGTTGGCTTGACTGTAGATTTAAGTTCTGCGGTATTAGTTTGGTGTAGCGCTCCCCAGGCTAGAGCCAGGTACGCTATGATACGTACAGTTATCCGAATAACTACATATGAGGTCAGCTCAAAAAGAGCGACTTCTGCCTACTGTACAACGGCCCGATAACAGCTACGTGGCTCCCCTTATTAAAAGAACAGATAATCAGGAGAAGTTAATTAACTTTTAATTTCTCAGCCAGCTAAATTAATGTAAGCTCGTGTCCACATGGTGCGGCTTCGGGTCTCGGCACTTTACTGCACAGAAACATAACTAATTAGTAATTAAAATGTCAGGAGGAGTTTAACTTCATAGTCTGGATAACTACAGAAGAGAACATGTGAAGGCAGCGGCTTTGTGGTGTTTTGGTTTAATTTCGTCGACTGTGAAAAGTTTCCCGTTTGAGACTCGCTCGCAACAAGTCTGACTCCCAGACGAGTCTGTAGCCGAGCATAGGAAGCGAGCCGTGTTGCTGAGCACAGCTTAAAAAGGCAAAGCTTTTCTGTCAGCTAACTTTCACCTTTGTTGTTTAGCTGCTAATTAAACGTGTGTGTGTGTGATAGGCTGGTGTATAAAATAAAACAAGCTTACACTCAGGCTGAATGTCATGTGTAACATCATCATCATATTTGAATTTCCACGGATCGTTTTATGGAATACTGTGCCCAGCAACGCCATCCACAGGACTCTCTAATCGTCATAAGATGTTAACTTTTCCAGGATGTCTAGGTTTTTTTTTTTTTTTTTTTTTTGGGTGTTCACCTTGTATTATATGATCAGTGTTAACTACCGTTTAGTCAGAAACTGGATGTGGTAAAATCATGGCTAAATATCTATATGTATGTTTAATTTGAATACACCTTCTATCACATCAAAAGGTTTTCCTGGGAGACTCCATAGTGAGCAAAGCCGCAACGTCGTCAGAATTTAGTGATTAAAAATCCTCTGCAAAGACCTGCTTTGGGATCTGTGTTGTTTGTATTGCAAGTGTTCACAGAAGTATAGTTAATCTTTTAGACAATTTCATTAGCTTGTTCTTGCCAAGTAATGCTGCCGGCAGCATGTGTCTGCCTTGGGGTTTTTTTTTTGTTTTTTTTTTGGCCGGACTATTATATTTGCACTTACAAGTTTGTATGGATAACCGGTCTGACTCTGCTGTGATTTGTCAGTTGTTGAACAGATTGGAGTTATTTACTGCGTCACCTTGTGAAACCCGTTTTATTTCTGAATGATTCCTTGATGTTCCTCAGCGGGGTCCTTGCAAACAGTGGGGTAACAGATAGGAGTGTAAGCTGTCGGCTCTTCTCTCCTTGGGCTGTTTCTGTGTCCAGCAAGATCCAATGTGTTTCTGCCAGCACCCAGTGTGGTGCTCTTGTCTGCCATAATGACCCCATTAACGGGCGGTCCGTGATTAAGGTCAGCCTGCGGGGCACGGCAACTTTTGCTGACTTCTGGGTAGTTCAGAGTGAGGTAGGCCTCCGCTCCAATTCTGAGAAGTCTGTCTACAAAATGGGAGGGGGGAGCTGCCTGGAGAGGCACAGGTGTGTTTGTATGTCTGAAAATCTTTCTGTCTGTGGACTGACTTTAAGTTTGTGAAAGCTGGTAAGGCCTTCTGAAGAAACTCACTCAAAATAATTGGGATAGACAGGATGGAGTAGGGAGCAATGTTTCTCTTGAAGGCTGGATGGAGCCCCATGACACGTATGTGTTGGGTTTTGGATTGACTTCCCCTAAGAGCTTGAAACCATCATGCCTGTATAGCTGCTCACCCCCGCTTTGGAGCATTACTGAGACTCCTTGCCTGAAGGGACTGGGTGAAACCGTAGCCATTCTGCTGTGACTGCAGCTGTGGCGGGCTGGGACACACAGCTGTGACATTTTACGCTTATAAGAAAAGTAGTCGGGTAAATGGAATCGCATTGCTTGTAGTAAAATGACAGATTTGAGTCTGTCCTACACTTTAGTCCAGGGGTTCCCAACACTGAGTCCTGCTGACTTTTCAGTGTGCTATAATTAGCACGCAATTTGCAGCTGAAAGTCCTCTCTATGTTCAGAATGATCTATAGCTGGAGGACCAGACCCTCGTCCCTCAGGCCTTGCTGATGTCGCCGTAGATAAGCTCACACTTAAATGGGCGTCCATCTGAGGTCACACTGACGTTTAGTTCAGTGTAATTACCATCCATCCATCTGGCCACATACAGAGGCCAGGGAAATGAAAGCCACCTGTTTTGCATACACGTACGGGCCACCTGTAATGAAGCAGCACAGGGTCCATGACACAATCCTGAGGCGTGTGCTGCCAGGGTGACACGGTCCTTGTCATTGCTGAAATCGAAAAAGGTCACCGCTGTGAATAGAAGTGTATTTTTTGTTTGAGCCCAGGTGTCCAAACTGTCAACTCCCCCCTGCCCCCCCACATATCCTGAACTTAGCTGTTTCATGTCACTGCCTCCATGTGTGCCTTTTGTACCTTGCATTGCCAGTGCTCTGGCTAATATGACATTGTTTCTTGTGCCCCCACCTTTGCACTTTGGTGTTAGTCGTGGTTGAGTGGCAGGTCATGCGGGAGGCAGGATGAAAAGGCGTGCTCCATCCATCTGGCTTCATTACCATCGCTGCTGACTCCGCGCAGCGTCAGCTGACCGCCTCCGTGAAGATGGACTTTAACTGTAGCTGCTTCTGACCTTCTGGAAAAACCCTACCTTTTTAGGCAAATTTGGTTATTAAAACAGACCAAGGCTGACCTCGTCTTTTGAGGCTGGTGATGTTGACGACAAATGGTTTACTTTCAGAACACGTACCAGAGTCCAAACAGGAGTCTCCAGCACTTTCGGTGTCATCTTCCCAAAGTTTGCTTGTTGAGAAATCCATCTTAAGGGGACTTCCATGTATGTCTGCGGGCGGGTTTCCTGGAAGGTGGCCATGAATCCTGAAGGTAAACAGGGCTTCCGGGCAGCAGCCGCTCTCGTTGTGTTTCTGATGTGTTGAACAACTGGTTTGGTCTCTATGATGTGCCCTGAGCTCCACCACTAGCATGTGAATCTTCCCAAAACTCTCAGCAACACTTCCTGTGACCTCACCCACTGACTCCGCTGGCTTATCCCCTGATTTTAAGCCCACCCTTAAACCTGATGAGCTCTCTTGGATTAGTGGTGCCCTCCATGGATGTCAGTGGAGTCCTCCCCCACAGTTAGGCAATGTGACAGCTCTGCCTTCCCTGTCACCCTTCCATGTCTTCCCTTGGAGACAGCATTCCTACTGCGCCTGCTAAGCTGGGTGTTGTCCTGAACTTCTTAGCGCAGTCAAGTGAATCTTCTATGATGTGCACCAGCTGTTTGAGCCGGGCGTGGTGGATACTTTTTTGAATGGTATAGTGACAAACTTGTTTTGTCCTGAAGACCCATGGAGTTGGAACGTCAGTGAAACGTTTATGGAAAGACAATGTCGTATGGTGATGCTGAATAATTTTGTCTGATCCTGCCAGTAAGGGCATCGAACCAGAATCGGTCACTTCTTCATGCTGACGTGTCTGGTGACGTGAGGATCTACCTCTCACAGCACCAATATTCGTGGGTGAATTGGTCAGTGGGAAGAAATGATGCAATTCTTTGACGTTTTCTATTAAAAAAGAAAATGACTCATTGAGCACTTTGCAATCGTGGAAAGGAAATATTTCCTGTCGGCATGTTGTCATTAGTCTTTCTGCAGGCGAACGTGACATCAGTAGCGTATTTGGTGTGGGCCAGCACCCAAAAGCCTGTCCTAGTGATACTTACTCAGTGACTTTCACTGGACGTGTGTAAACGTCTTGAGAAGCCCCTCTGCATCTGCTGCTGCCCCATGAATGGAATTTTTGACCAGAATTGTTCTGGCTAATTGTATGACATAGTAGAAAGTCTTTTAGTGTTGTCTTTATACACAGTGTGCTGATGTGGAAGCTATGGGAGGATCCCTGTGTAGACCTCCTTGGATTTTACCTTCTGCAGCAGGATGTTGTTGGGTGAGCCCCCCCTTCCTACAGTACTCCATCCAGTGTCAGAGGGTTATGTTATGAGCTGGCAATTCCTGGGCTCTCTGCAGGATGTGTGAGGCATGTTATTTTTCTGGGGAAGTTGGTGAGTGCAGGATATCACGCTGCCTGTGGCTTAGCCAAGGCGGACCCGAATCATAAACGAATGGTTTGTTTCCGGGTCTTTTTCACCTGGCTCTACGTACCCGAAAGACATGAGCTGGACTGTGGTGCCCTCCGATTATGTATCGAAAAACCCTAGAGTGACGTGAGCATGGAGGTCACCGCTAAGAAGGGGAAGTCGAGGTCGTGTTTGACGGTGTGGCTTTGAGGAGCCGTGCCTCTCCTGTGCGCTGCAATCCACTAGACACACCATCTCTGCTGTTTGCAATTCCAAAGTAGCAGCGTGATATGAATTTCTTTCCATTATAAATTCATTTACTTTATAGAGTCATTTATGTGGTGCACATCTCCCATGAAAGTTGCATAGTGATCGTGTCATCTTTAAAAGTTAGAACCTGGTCCCACACTCGCTGGAAGTGGGAATGCTCTCGGCATCCCAGAGTGCTGATCCATTATGCCTGGGAGGGATTATGTGACGTGGTGGGTTTTTTTTTTTTTTTTTTTTTTTTTTTTTTTTTTTTAATGACCGTTTGACTGTGACTTTTTTCAGCCCGCTGCAATTTTACACTGCGTATGTGTCGAGAGGCAGGGCATCACCCTGGAGCTTGCAGTTTACACGTGCAATGCATCACTACGGCTCAGCAGGCATATCTGTCAGGTTCGCACTGGATGCCTCTCCTACATGTTCAGCTGGGTATGACAGCAGAGCCTCTCCTGTGTTTGAACCAGCAATCTTCGGTGTTCTGAGTGCAGTCCTTAATCACAATGCTCCGCCCATTCCTTGTGGCAGGAGGATTTACAGGTCAGCTGTGAACTGGCAGCCAGTGCCAATCTAGGACACACCTGGCTGACACATCCTAGAGGTTGGGACTCAAGGGCAGTTCTTCACCATCAGTGTACTTAAGTGTGGAAACTGTCTCCTATAATGGGGCTTGTGTGTGTGTGTGTGTCGCTATTCCTGACAGTTTGTGGCAGTTTTTCCCCATGATGTTGCATTAGCCGACAGCTTATACACTACAGTGACTTGGGGCTTTGCCCTCTTATTTGTGGGTGGGAAGCCCCATGTAGATTGCTCAGCTCCCAGGGCCTGCAGGGTTGGGCCTGTGTGTCATTAGCCATGTCAACCTTCCATACAGTTGTTGTTTGGGGGGGGGGGGGGGGGGGGTCTCGTTTTCTCCTTCTTTTCCCCTCCCTGCGTTCTCCGCTGTTTTTTCCTTTTTTATTTTT
>JAACJT020000036.1:10853636-10886988 GCA_009936485.2 Gymnarchus niloticus
CTACCCAGCTCACACACAAATTTCTGAAAGCTATTCTCCCGCTGCCTATTGTCCGCCCCCCCCCCCCCCCCCCCCAGGAAGCTGTGTCTGTCTCAAAATGCCGCTCCCACCCCTGGTGATGATCCATCCAGTTCACCCAAGGGTACGGCCAACACTTCCCTGTCCCAGGTGGGCCAGCTTCTGCTCGAATTGCATCTCAAGTTTCCCTTCACTACTTGTTGACCCCTGTGCCGTTTTCTGCAACGGCTTCAGATTTTTAATTTTTTTTTTTTTTTTTTTTTTTTTTTTTAAAAAAACAGTCACCTCCTCAGAAGAGGCTCGCCCTGACGGACTTCATTGACCCTCTGGCCAACAAGAAGCCCAGGATATCGCACTTGGCCAGAAAAATAGCCTCGTCTTTCAACAACAAGCTGCGCACCAACCGTGAAGCCAGTGTGGTGCAGAGTGGGGGCCCCACTGGCCCATGCCCGCCCCCTCCAGACTCCAAGCGTCCATTCGACCCATTGTGTGATGTCAGCAATGACTCTGGCCGCAGCAGGCGGGATCGCGAAGTCCGGGCCACTGGCACGGTGGAAAGGCTCAGCCAACCTATATTTGGCACCGCCCCCACCTCTGAGCCGCTTCCTGTTCGAGGGTCCGCCCCTCTGCCACCCAGCCAGCCTGGGCTAGCCGGGGCCCCCCTAGAGCCATCCCCTGCTCCTGTAGCCCTGCATGCCAAGTCCAAGAAGAAGTCAAAGAAAAACAAAGACAAGGATAAATGCAAAGACAGAGAAAAGAAGAAAGTTGTAGCTGAGGAGGGGGCAGGGCCAGGACGTGGCTGTGACCTCATGGAAAGCAGGTCACATGGCGGGACAGGTAATCCCCTTACTGACAGTTTTTATGTTTACAGAGATGTTAGGCTTGTTTGCTTGCAAAGGTCACTAATTTAAATGTACTGTCACCAATCAAATGTAGCTGAATCTCTGCTTTTCAAGGAACAGAGCCCTCAAGAAGAGTATTTGTTGTGCAATGCTGACCTCTGGCGGACGGTGTAGTCACTTATGTTTCTGTAGCGAGGATGCCGCTATTTAACATCGATCATCAGATGGTCATACTGAGATGTAGTTTGTTGCTGGGAAACTTACTTATCCTTCTTGCCTTCGTGAGGCAGTTCCATTGGAAATGCACATGGCTGGGGCACACATTTAGGAGGAGACAAGGTGCTGTTTAATATAAATCCAAATGGCTGGGCATGATGCCCTAATGGCTGTATGTGTGCTTGAACCTCACGACCTTGCTGTCGTTTAGGTCAAAACGGAACGTGCCACAGTTCCAGCGCCTTGTCATCCACGCCGGAGAAGGCCGACTACTTACTGTAAGAGCATTTGACCCACACTTAGCCCACACATGCGCCTCGAGTGCAGCTCACACTGGCACAACTGTCCTCTCTGAATGTTCGTCTTTCTCGCCAACCCATCAGGAATGCCCCCCCCCACTGCAATTGTGCTTTAATCATTTTTACATGTCTTTTAGCTCTGACTTTCAGCATCCTCATTTGATTTCCAAAGCAGGCACTTCCTATGCCGTGAACCACCGGCAAATGACCATGTGGCAAAGTTCTGTTAGCCACAGATGTCATTGAGCCTTTTGCCTTCGTGGGCTGCTGATCGCCTTGGAAACCCAGCCTGGGGACATGCTTGTCCTGTTTCTGAGAGGCCTTTTATTGAGACAACCCCACCAAGCTGCTCTCTGTCTGGGGGGGGGGTCTCTTGGCCCCCAGCTTTGAGTTGGTCTGCCTTTTGTTCCCCAAAGTCAGGTACTGGACCTGAGATGAGGAAATCCTCTCTGGTCAGTCCCCGTGTCACATGGTTAATTTCACCACCCTGTTTCAGAACTCGCTTGCCTTGCTCGCTCACTCCCTCATTTTGTTGGTGTCCCTAAAAGCTCCTTTGTTGGTTGTCTTGATGACAACCCACCTTATACAGAGGCCTCCAGGACCCAAGGGACTGACGCTGACCTCCTTGTCTCTTTCTCTCCCCTGTAGGAAATACACACCGATCTGCTCCCACGAGCAACGGCAGAGCTACAAGAACGATTTCAACGTGGAGTACAGCGAGTACCGGGGTCTTCACGCACGCATCGAGGCCGTCACACGCCAGTTTACCGTGCTCGACTCGCAGCTCCGAAAGCTGCAGCCGGGAACCGACAAGTACAAGGTACCGTAAGAGGATGGCGTACTGCTGACATAGAACCTCCAACACCACTTTGCCAAGTTGCTACTCTCTGCTGCCTAGCCACAGAAATGCACATTCCTGTTCTATTTATTACTACTCTACAGTGGTGTGTGACGTAACGTGTGCATTAGAGTGCTTATAATCGTCTGGATTAAATTCTCCATCCTGGTGATCAAGCAGTCTAGTGTAGCTGTCTGTTGATGTTCTCCTGCTTAGCAAGTCTCCACAGGTCAACTCACCCCATTCTCTGTGTTCTCTTCACAGACAATTCATAACCAGATATTGCAGGAGTATCGGAAAATAAAAAAGGTGAGCGCTCCTGTGGTTCTGCTTCAATTCTGGCTCTGGTTTCAGCTTCTCTGGGGCCAGGTCTCATCTAGGTTTGCATCTTCAGCACTAATTTTCTCTTTTTGTCTGTGCTGCAGACGAACGCCAACTACACCGAGGAGAAGAACCGCTGCGAGTACCTCCACAGCAAGCTGGCACACATCAAGAAACTGATTGCAGAGTATGACCAGCAGCAGCTTCAAGGCTGGTACTAGAGCCCTGCAGGCAGCCATTTTCCCCCGGAAACCAGGTTCTGTCTACCCCAGGGACTGCCTGGTTAGATGTGCCCCTTGGGAGGGTCAAGGGGTCATGGCTGAGACCTCCTCAAGGCAGCCAGAACCCTAAATATGGGCAGCCCGGACCTTTGTCGTAGATTCATTTTGTATCAGGATGAATCCTCTCCTCTAGCCTGACCTGCTCCCAGTACAAGGGAGAAAAAGAATCTATTATACTGTCATGTTTTTAATTTATTAAAAAAAAGGGGGGGGTTTTCATAGAGATGTTAATAGTGCAGTCTGCAGTACACAAACTTGTGATGGGTGTTTAATCATCTTGACAGCCAGTATTTTTTGCAAAAGCCTTGACGTTTAAATACTTGCCCATATGGTGCAGTTCTGTGTGGTGGTGGTGGTGGTGGTGGTGGTGGTGGTGATGATGATGATGATGATGATGATGATGATTGTTTTAAAGTTCCCCTTACTCAATCTGACTTTCACAAAGATGACTGCTTGAGTCAGACGTGCATAAGGTGCCCAGGTCCAGTGGGTTTTATGACCATTGCTTAACACCCTTGGAATCAGTTGACTGTGTTCAGGCTAAGCTGGGGAGAACAGTACTTCGAGTCTTCCTGAAGCAGCATTCCCACAAGAGTGCTGAAGGTGGTTCCCTCCACATAAGTGCAGGTTTATGAAAGGAACGCCCTGACAGGTCCATGACGGTACTGAGGTCAGTCCCCACTTTTTTGGGTTGACTGTCCATGTTCCCTGTTAATGGTCTGTTAGGCAGCAGTTCGTTTTCTGGACCCTGTTCATTCACCATTTCTGTGGAACCTTCACCAAAGGCTCTTGCTGTCTCTAAGATCGTGCGTTTTCACCACAGTACGTTTGTGACTTGTGTGTAAACCTTGGTCAAGGTTGGGTTTTGTGTTGATTTGTCGTCTTTTGTATCTCATGCTTTGAACAGCTCTGGGAGCGTAAACACTAGAAACGGCCTAGTTGAGGAAATGTACACAGTGTTAATTGTGGTGCCATCTCTGACCACACCTATTCCTCATCCTCTTGATTTAAAGGAATATGCGTTTTCAACTTGTCTTTTTCTGTAACAAAACTCCGACTCTTGCATACCAATGACTGACTGCTGGACATAAACCTGGTTGCTTATTGCACTGCCTCATCCATCCCAACTTTTATTATCTTTTGGTAGTACACACCCTGGAACAGTCTACTGACTGGTTTTCTGAGGGAGGCAGGAATCAACTGAATAATATTTTCTTGGGGCCCTTAATATCCATCTGCTGCGATTGTATCCCACCCATGCCACACCCAGTTCCATGCTGTTCTGGGGGGATGTTGATAATGAGAGGAATGCTGTTTGGCCTGCAGCATGTTCCTCCAACCTGCCTGTCTACCTGACAGGATGTTGTTTGGTGTAGCGCGGAAGTCTGGTGTTTTTCCATGACACGTTCTCATCACATTGCACCCATAATAGATGGCCTTTGTGTCTTTTACATTTAACTATAAAATTACTGAGTACTCTGCAGGTGTTGGAAATGTGTGGACTTTTTTCTTAAAATGAGTTCATGTCAGCTCATAGTGGGTTACACTATTGTCACCTGTAAGTCGGAGCTGGGTGACCAAGAGATGAGAAGCTTCTAAAAATGAGTTTTTCCCCTCAGTACACTGACACACTTTGAAATTTCTCATTTTAGCCAAAAAGGAGTCTATTTTGTATACTTTGGGATTTTAAGGTACAGAGGTGAATGTATAAATGTTGCGTGCCTCCCCTCATAGTTCATCTGACAGACTGAGATATGATTCAACATTTTAATTCCATACCTTGTGTGTAGACTGTGTGCAGTTAGCTGGACAGCTGTTTATACAGCTCAGAGAATTAAAGAAATCTGAAAAATCTCCACACTTGCTTTTGTTCTCTTTGGAAGGAAAACCCCAGTTTTATTGATCCAAACTCCCCAAGTCTTAAATTGGTTTTCGGCTGCCAGCACCAGGCACTATAGACTTCAAGAACAGCTTCGGTTCGTCTAGGCAGGCATCTCCCTCCAGGCCAGACGGATTCAGGATCTTAACACTGCAGCCAATACTAGTTTGGTGCAATACAGATGTTATTGTTCTGCTGAATGTGCTGTTTTCTCCAGGGTAATACCATGTCCTTGCACGTGCCAAGGAAATTGTTCCTTTTGGTATGGAATGGGAGTTTGCAAAAATTATTTATTGTCATCTACCGTGCAAATGTTTTTGTTGAGCCAACAAAAATGGTCTGTAAAATGTGAATGATAAAATAAAATAAAAAAAAAAACAAAAGTTTAGTTGGTCTAAGTGTTTTGCCCTTTTGGTATTCTATCGACTGACCGAAGAAACCAATGTCAAGCTTTCAGTGATCTACCTCGCTTTTTATTTGACTTATAACAGGATTGCTCTCTATTGACTCAAGGAGAACTGGCTTTTCGAGATCAGGGGCCATCTCCTTAGAACACGAATTCCATCACCCTGACCCTGGAGGGCAAAAAGGAACTGTATCCACCGCAAGGAAGACAACAGCTCCTCTCAACCCCAAACGGATTTTTTTTTTTTTTTTAAAAAAAAAAGCTTTAACTTTTTTTATTTCTATCAATCTTGTTGATGCTTGAGTATCTGACAGTCCTAGATATTTTCCCGCCGTGTTATACCTGTGATGGTAATGGTAGGGAAAAAATGTAAAGGCTTTTTAAAATTATTTTTATTATCCGGGGTCCATCTTATGATTTTTTTATGTACACAGTTTGCCAAATTCCGATGTAAATCCGAGAGATGGACGTAAGAATATTACATCGACGCTCGCGCTGCAGTAACAGCCGATGAAGTTTTAGCGCGTGCAAGGATGTCCGTGTTTATTCACGGAGGATGAGATATCAGATCATATAATATCACATTCAAATGGACACGGGCAAACATGCGACTTAATGAAAGACAGCATTTCTCGTAGTCCTCCTAAGACGTCGTCATGTTCTTGCCAAAGAAATCCTTGGATTTGCTGGACTTTTAAAATGAATAGTACACTATTTTAGTTTATTTTGAATTTTATAATAAATTTTTCCACGACAGTAGTGATTTAAAAAGTGATTTAATTTGAATTCAAAATTCTTTATTAGACAAATCCATAGACAGTTCATACAAATGTATTCGGTCTCCTATTTTGCATGATTATGCATAGACACTCCTCCTCTGGAATAAAGTCCCGAGCTGCTGGATCAGACCCATTCTTCTTAATTTAATCATTCGTTCAGCGATTACCGTAGTTTATGTTACTGAATGCCTAAAAGCGAACATAAGCCGGTAAAGTTCGAATCGACTGATGTAAAATACACTACAAACATCGCGAAGAGAAAACACTGCGGTATCTAGCCGAGTAGCTCACAGTCTACCAGTTTGCGAATTGCTCAGAATTAATTTACCCTGCAAAGTCTCACAGGTAAGTTACTTTTAGGCAGATTAAATTTACCTCGTAATATTACGTCTGCATAGTCTAACGTAGTAATCGTGCTGTGTTAGTTTGAAGTTCTGCGCCGTATAAAGCATACTGAATTTTCGTTAAACTCTAAACTTGCGTCTAATTTCGATTATTAATATTAAAACCTGTAAATGTCTGTACTGTTGCGGGCACAGTTATTCCGATTTTTTAAATTTATCCCTCAGGTGAGTTTTAGTCATTTCACCAACACAATGTATTATTTATGTAAAAACGTGATTTCACTGACATTACAGTATATTTACTGTGCTCTGTGATCGAAATACCTTGTTTTTTGTGGTGAGGGTGTTTGTAACTTTGATTCTACTTTATGCTTCTGAAGTAATGAACCTTGCTGAACTGTCTTTACGTCGTTTCAGGTGAAGGCTATCATCATGCCTGAGGTCGTCCAGATTAAGAGTCCTGAAGTTAATTACACTGAACAATACATCGAGGCCCGCTACGCATACAACTACACTGCAGTGGCCTGTGACAATGGAACATACACGGTAACTCAGCGTAGATGTGACATGGACATAAGGACATGCTAATGATATATACAGGGAAACTAGAATGCAAAAAACTGCAGCAAGATCTTTTTTTTTGTTATGGGTACATGGATGGAATTCGAAGTTAGCTTTCTGCACAGTAACTCGTTTTTGAGTGCAGTGTAGCTTTGTCATTTGGTAGTTTATGTCAGAGGTCCTTTTTCGTGGTGCTAACTTGCTGTTTCCTAGGTGAAATTCCGAGCTAGTGACTCGTACTTTTACAACCGGTCCCTGACAAAGGCTGAGGTTCCTGTTTTTTTTGTAGGCCTAATAAATTTTGGTTGTGGATTCCACCCTTTTCACTACCTTTTCCTCTCCTGTCCCCTCTTCTCTCTGTGATGTTGCCCCCTTCTTCAGATGACCCCCCACACCACCCACTTTACGTTCCACACCCAGCGCACCATTCCCAAATTGGGGGTGATACTGGTGGGCTGGGGCGGCAATAATGGCACCACGGTCACAGCCGCCGTCCTAGCTAATAAGCTGGGCCTGTCCTGGAGAACTAAAATGGGTGTGAAGGTAAACTTTATACTCAGAGGTCAAGGCACTTTGCTTTTGTTTAATTCAAATACTATTGTAGTCGCAACCTGTATTTATCGTTTATATTATTTTATTTATATAGAAAGCCAATTACTTTGGCTCTTTGCTACAAGCCTCTACTGTGTGTCTGGGGTCAGGACCCGATGGAGATGTGAACGTGCCCTTCTGCAGCCTGTTACCTATGGTGCACCCTGACAACATTATCTTTGATGGTGAGGGGAGGGATTGGCCTGACAACCATCTCTCTTTCAGTTCTGTTATGCGTTATGTGCATCTTTGTATGTTTCTCTTTCTAAATGTTATTGGCGGGTGGACAAAACACCAGCTTCTGTTTGTGTGGTGTTTATTAAATCTTGGCTGCTGATGCATAAGCAGTAATGAATCTGAATTCCCTTAAAGATGTACATTCCTTTGTTACTGGGGGAAATTTAGAGCTATATTATATCAGCTAATTTTTCAGCCATTTTGGATTGCCGGTGGTGGTGTATCTTCTGAATAGGGCCGTGGTTAATAATAATAACCAATAATACTGTTTCTGTCCAGGCTGGGACATTTCCTCCCTGAACCTGGGCCTGGCTATGGAGCGGGCTCAGGTCTTGGACTGGGCCCTGCAGGAACAGCTCCGGCCCCACATGGAACAACTGAAACCCCGGCCCTCCATCTACGCTCCTGAGTTTATCGCCGCCAACCAAGGCCAGAGAGCGGATAACGTTATCGCAGGGAGCAAGGCGAAGCAGGTCAGCACGTGGACCACAGACTATCGTTGTAATGTGACACGTTAACTCCTATCCTTAATGGTTAGCTCTCACTGAGGTCACTGAGGGCAGAGAGACTGATCTGTGAAACAGAGGTTGCAGGCAGCCATGCTCTTCTCCACACCAACCCTTGCAGGTGGAGCAGATCCGCAGAGACATTAGAGACTTCAAAGAAAGGAGCCAGGTGGATAAGGTCATTGTGCTGTGGACGGCCAACACGGAGTGCATGTGTGACGTGGTCCCTGGACTCAATGATACTGCTGTCAACCTTCTGGCTGCCATAAACGTATTTATTTTTTGTTTTCCTCTGATTGGGTGTGGTCTTTGTACCTAGTCTTGCATACTTCTAACTGGTTCTAGAAACAGTGAATCACAAAACTAGGCTCACTTCTACTGACGTGGTTGTCAGTTGTTACAACTGAATATGTTGAGTGATAAGTGGTTACCAAGGAGATGGTAAAGTAATACACGTTTGTAGTCAAGGAGAAAGCTGGTCTGTTTGCTATTAAATTATATAATGCAGCTGCGTCAATGAGAAGCAGTAATGCGTCTGTTAATTTTACACAACTTCCTGTTTAGTAGCTACAGGATTTTAGTTGTATGAACTGCAGCGGTTATTTTTCCTGTGTTGAATTATGGTGAGACACGGTGATAACATTCACTTTTATTTATTTGGCTGTCACTTTCTGCCAAAGTGACATACCAGTGAGGTAGATACAAAGTAGCTAGCATACTGCTATCAAGTAACTGGCTTGGATGCAAGTGCTGATAGACTAAACTTCCAATGCTTGAGCAAAAATAATTGCAGGCTAGTCAAGGGGAAAATGGCTACATGCAGTCAGTAATGCTATAAACTTGTCATTATGTGGGCAGACTCAGATGCAACATACAATCAATGCATAGATATGTTGCATGAGAGAACCTAATAAGAACTAAGCCTAAGTGCAATATACAGGAATGCATCTAATAGTGCATCTAGTAGTACCAAACCAGTTTGTAATGGAGCAACTCAATAGTAGCCAGTAAGATGAGCCAGTAAGAGTCAGTGGTAGGGGAGGAGGTTGGTTCGGGAGACAGATGTTGAGGTGTTCAAGGAAGAGAAGAGTCTTAAGCCATTTCTTAGAGGTCATGAGGGGCTCTGCTGACCGGGTGGATTCGAGAAGCTCATTCCTCCATCGAGGAACCACACATGTAAAATGTCTCTCGTGAATCTTTTCTGCGTGGTGGAGGCATGACCAAGCATCGTTCACCTGCTGAAAATAAAGGGTGGGATGGAAGGCCCACCCTTTGAGAGCTTATTAGGAGCCAATGAGGGTGATAAGAAGAGGTGTAATGTGAGGGAATTTTGGTGAACTGTCAGATCTGCTGCTGTCTTTTGGATCATCTGTAAAGAGTTATAGCCTAATCATCAGATGACAAATGTCTGGACAAGAAGGTGATATGGCCTTATCTTCCTGATGATATGCACAATGAATCTATATGATCAGGACATAACTGCACTGGAGTCAGGTAAGGTTAGCTACTTGCCTATCATTACTCTTTGGTTCCTAGTAAACATTGATGGGATAATGACCCTGTAATGAAAATATAAATTAACATTCATGATACTAATTCAGCTATTCTATAGGATCCATTGATCTTCCCACTTTCTGGTATGATTTGAACTACCATATTTCTGTTGATAGACTGACTCAGAAAAGAAATGAAAGCAATAAAAGTTAAACTCAGTACCATGTCTTTCAATATGTATTGATGGAAAGGGGGAAAGTAAATGGAAAAACACTTAAATCAGATGTTGGAGCTTTCAAGGTGCGTCTTTACCTTTTGCAATTTAACCAATCTAATCGTTTCTAATTTTAAATGTAACATAATTCAAGACACAAATCCACTACATAGGGATTTTCCAGCAGCTAGCCCAGCAGTGAATGATTAGCATCATAGTTGTGGAGACTAGTACTACATATCAAAAGTGAATGTTTGTCCTGAAACCTTTTTCGGTTTTGCTTCACGGTAGACTATGTGATTTATGAGTGCGAGATGATGTTTGTCAGTTGCCCAAAGGATAACCAGAGCAAAACCTGCTGGTTTAGGAGAGTGCGGATCGTGTGCACGCAAGATCAATTAATAAGCTGATATCATATCTCACTGTCACCCCCCAGTGTTCAGTGAGCATCATTGCTCCTGGAGATGTGTTCACCTGTGCATACCTCTTGCAGGCGGGGGCCAAGGTGTCCCCTTCGACACTCTTTGCGGTGGCTAGCATCCAGGAAGGCTGTGCCTACATTAACGGCTCCCCTCAGAACACCTTTGTCCCAGGAGCTGTGGAGCTAGCCCTACAGATGGGCGTCTTTATCGGGGGTGATGATTTCAAATCAGGCCAGACCAAAATCAAGTCTGTGCTGGTGGACTTCCTGGTTAGTGCTGGCATCAAGGTAAGGTGAGACCCAGGTAGACACCAACTGTATTTTCACACTGTAAAAAGTGTTCTCCGCTTTCCTCTGTTTGATCGGCTGTACTGCCTTGACACCTCCTGGTAGTGTAATATGAAAAATGGTATCTTGTTGTTTTCTTACCAAGACCATGTTTTCCAAAAACCTCCTAGAGTTCCCATCCCTCTCATCTCTCTACAGCAACGTGTACTGTCAGCTGTATGGTCTACGGTCTATGAGGAATCAAGCAAATAGTGCTCTCCTCCAACCATGCTACATCTCTCAATAAAACCTGCAGCCTGTAGCATGAGCAGGAGTGGGTGGCTGCACCCACATCACAGAAGGTGTACGCTAGCTTTCACCCCGACATTGTGTGTTGAGGGAGGGACTTACGACGGGATTAAGTGGGCTTTTCAGATTGGTCGAGTAATTGGTTAGCACTTGTATCAGATAATCAGTGACTGACAGTGCATGAAAGTCACACCCACTATAGGTTTTGATGCCTCATGTCTCAGATATCACTTCGTGCATTTTGGTCACTGAATGGCTTTCACCTAGAATGCACCATGGATTACTGAATTTTTACATATCCAAAGGCATGGGCTCAGCAGTGAAGTTTCTGAAAGAAAACCAGGGACCATCTAGAACTTCACAGCAGCTATTTCTCTTGTCTTTCCCTTCATCCACTGAGCAACAGCCCACCTCCATCGTCAGCTACAACCACCTAGGAAACAATGATGGGAAAAACCTATCTGCACCGCAACAGTTCCGATCCAAGGAGATCTCGAAAAGCAACGTGGTGGATGACATGGTGCGGTCCAACAGCGTGCTCTACGAGCCTGGGGAGAAGCCTGATCATTGTGTGGGTACACACACCACAACCTGCTCCTAAGCGTTCTAATGATTGTCACCTAATGAAAGTTTCAACAGCTCAGTGTTCAATACCTAGCTGTAGAGTATAGTGTCCTAGGAAGACCTCATAGTGGTAGGTCTGGATCCTTAACCAAAATTCTACCTGCTTATTTTGTTTGCATCGCTGTTTATCAGTTGAGGGGCATACATTTCTTAGTGGACACGTCTTAGCCTCATCATCCCTGTAGTTGCTGGTGGACTCCGGGCAGGTTACAGTTCACAGGTGGTGAAAAGGATGGTATATTTTTGTTCTAGGTGGTGATCAAATACGTGCCCTATGTGGGTGACAGTAAAAAAGCCATGGATGAGTATACCTCGGAGATCATGATGGGGGGAACAAATACCATCGTCCTTCACAACACTTGTGAGGTATGTATGAATGCTACTATGGAAACCGTGTGCATATATTAAAGTCAAAAACTCCTAAACAGACTAGTAGGTGAGTGTTTGCTGCAACTTTATGGCGACAAGAGCAGCCAGACACATCTCCTTTCGAACAGGGCGCTTTTATTAGAACCTTGCAATGGGATAAAGCCCCCACATTAACAACACTGACTCACCAATTGGCGTAAACACAAGGGAAAGAGGAGACTCACTCCACTGAATGATCGGGGCGGACACACAGGAGGTTACACGGTATAACTCAGGTTAACTAACCAGTAATAGCACACGACTACATCTTTGCTGAGCATCATCAAAGTAATAATCACGTACAGAATACAATTACGTATAAGCCCAGAGCATGCTGGGAGTGTAGCCTGGAAGTAGTGCCGGCCCGGGCTGCCACAGTGTTTCATTTATATATTAACATATTACATATCTGCTCATTTGGCAGACGCTTTTGTCAGCAGTGAGAAACATTGAGGCAAATACAACACGAGTATACAGCACTTTAAGAAGCTACCTAAGGTATATGTGTAGCTAGGCTGAGCTTCCAATGAGGGACCAGCAATAAAGTGCAGGGTAGCAATGGATTTAAGAGCTATGCAATGTATTTCGTACCAGAAGGTATTTATAGTCCAACCACGAAGTCCTTTTGGCTCAGCTTAAAAAAAAAAGATTCAAGATAAGAACTTGAAGGGTGGAGTTCGTGACAGGAAAGCTCAGACATGATGGATACCACAGGCATTGTTATCATACTATATTCATGGTTTCCATTCAGACGTTGCTAAATGAAGGAGGTCTGGACATGTCTTAATGGGGAGGTTGTCCTTTTTTCCAGGACTCCCTATTGGCCAGTCCCATCATCCTGGACCTGGTCATCCTGACAGAGCTATGTCAGAGGATCACCTTCTGCACTGATGCCGACAGCTCATTCCAAACCTTCCACGGTGTGCTGTCGGTGCTCAGCTACATGTGTAAGGCCCCACTGGTGCCTGAAGGAGCCCCAGTGGTTAATGCCTACTTCCAACAGCGTGCCTGCATTGAAAACCTACTCAGGTGAGCCATTTCATTTTGTGGAAGTTCTTCAGTCTATCCTACACCAAGGCCTGTGTCAAAACCAAGAAAAGTTGTCAAAGCAGCCTGTAAAAATGTACTGCCTTTCAGTAAACATGGTACAATGAGTAGAAGAAAATGTTCAGTTTACACCTCCTCCATGACCCCTTGCAGGCCCGAAAAGCTGAGTCCTTGAGTCATTGAGTAGATGGGTAAAGATATCATTTGGGCTCATGTCTATAGTGTGAAATTGGTGGAACTGGTCCCTCAGATTACTGGGGCCTCGAATTACTGTAGAATTATCAAGATGTATACTAAAGTCTAAGCCTATAAGCTATGCAAACTTCTTTTAAAACATCCTAAGAATCTTGAATTTTTTTTATTAGGGCTTGTCTTGGTCTTCCACCTCAGAATTACATGCATCTCGAGCACAAAATGCAACGAAGCTTCCTGCATTGAAGCTGCATGTAATCTGATGTTGCCTTGGCACTTTCAAGGGTGCAGCACTGCAGGGCAACAGGCTTCAGTCAACTGTTACAAAGGCTCACGAGATGACTCATCACTGTATTGTGGCTGACAAACAAACAGCATTTATCCCTGCCAGAAAGAGAATAGTTAAGCTCAATTGTACCCTCAAACTTTTTGTCACCCCCGTATTGAATGGAATGGGAAATTTTGTGTTTGTGTTACGTCTGATGTGATCTTAACAGTTATTTTAAAAGTTGCGTTGCATTTTAAATATTGAACAAATTCTTTGCTTTGCTTGATCTAGTTAATATTTCACTTAACCATTTTAGACCTTGTCAGTGAAAGAATCAAAATAAAGTCTCTCTTGAAATATTTGCCTACGTGTATCTCGTCTTTGGTCCGGGGACTGTGGTTCAGCTGTAAAAATTGTTAACAATGAAAATGGTTTTAATATCTTGTCCTGATAAAAATGTGGTGAACCGGCTGAGCTCATGGTTCACGTTTAGCGATGGCGTCCTTAGTAACCGCTCTTCGTGGAAGTGATGCTGGCAGAAATCCCATCCAAGAAGCCGAATGACTTCCGCTGAGAAGCATAATAACGATGGCGGAGAAGCGGCGATCCGGTGTGTCTCTTTTAATGGCCGAGACTAAAAGTGTCAAAGCGGACAGCGAAGAGGAATTCCTGTCACAGTCAGGGGTGGGGACGCTACTTAGAGGGGCTCTTCTTAAACTGGTGGAAGCCAGACCCGAAGATTCGATTGGATTTTTAGCCGATCACTTCGCCAATGTAGCATCTGTAACCGAGACTGCCGACTCCGCCGACGGAGAACCGAGCAGGACGGTGCAGGACGGACTGAGCCGGGCGCTGTGGCACCTGAGCATCGCGCATCATTCCCAGAGGTAGACACTAAAGTGACTCGTCGGCTTCCACTTCAGTCGAATATATTGCAGATCTCACTATCGCATGCAATAAATATTGATTTCACTGTTCAGTCAAAATTGCACATCTTATTTATTCCGGCTGCAATCGGTCTATTGAGAATGCAGGTTGTTTCATGTCGCTTTAGGTCTGCTTTTAACAATAATGTGCGGGTTGCCTACGAGCTGCTGATGACTGGAGGGCACCATGTACCCGCGGGCGGAGGAGTGCGGGGCCGCATCTACACTCAGCTTCTGCGCTCTCTCTGCTCCGAAAGGGGGCTTTGCACCTCGACCAGCGCACCGCTGCTGCGTCGGATCCAGTGCCAAGACCACGAAGCTGTACCTTTCGAGCTCTTCCGGCAGGGCGTGCTGACTTGCATGGTGTTTTCCGACTACGTGAGGAAGTCCCAGGCTCTGTACTTGTCGGTGTGTGGCGGTCCCGAGGTGGCGTCCCAGCGGGCCCTTTGTCAGGCTGTGCTCGGGGCGCTGCGGGACGCTCTGGATACCCCACAGTGCTCCGACGCCGGCCGCTACCTCGAAGCCAGTGCTAAAATTGCGCCTTGTAAATTAGCACAAGCTATGGCGTCTGCACTGAGTTCCTACGAAGCCCAGGCCGGCCCCAGCACCATGGATCCAGAGGAGTTTGAGGACGCAGCTGCTGGTCTCTTCATCGCCCGTGTTCAGCCTGTGTCTTGAACACAGTTAAAAGGCGCCTTTGGGCAGCATTGCTATCAGAGAGGCCTCAGCGAACGGTTGCTTACTGTGGACATAATTTGCCTAGATATGGCCAGTGATGGACAGCCATTTTATTGTTTTAAATAGAAAACCAACATTGCAAACCTGATCACGGTGGCTTTGTGGGTGATAGCATCACTACAGGGCTGCTGCATCAAATCCGCAGTGTTAGCAGTACAGTGACATGCAATTTGAACGTACATTTGTAATTTCCTTAGTTACTGTGTGTGTGCGTGTGTGTGTGTACTCCTGCTTTTTGATGGATGGGCCTGCTTCAATTCCGGGGTCTCTCTGCTCGTACGTTGTGTTTTCTGTATTGGGTAAGTGTACTTGAGTAAAAAGTAACATTCTTATTTGCAACAGATTAAACAGTGTTGAAATTGTAGTCTCATGCTCTGTCACTTACGCAGAAGAATTCTTTGTAAGTATGAGTTTTATATGTTGTATTTATTGTGCATTGAAAACAGATTAGTATACACTCAAAACCTCTACTTTTACAATAATTTATTTCCTGTGGAATACTTAGAGTTTTAAAAATACACCTTTATACATATATTTCATCTTGACTGGTTAAGCTTAATAAAAATAAGTACAATAGTCTAATAATCTGAATGAAAATGGTAAAAATCCAAATATGGAACTATACCTAAATGTGCATGGCAAAATAGCAATACAGATTCACAGTAAGAGTGACTTATATGGAGTGGTGAGAGGAGAAAGCCTTTACCCCCTAATGTGTACCTACGGATACATAATGAGAACCTATAAAATATCCAGCAAACTTTCTAATTAAAAACAAATGTCCAACAATGCTGTGTTCAATAAAAAAAAGGATGTGTGATTTTGTCTTTCTTTTAGCAGCTTGCTTTGAAGTCTAATCTTATATGACCAGAGACTTTCATGAAAAAAAGCATCTCTTTTCATCTTGTCTGTATGCCTTTAAAGACCAAGAACCTGACTGACTCTACAGTAGAAAATGGCAGTAGTTTGTACATTGTGTTAGGAGAACAGGCAGATTATTTACTATTTTTTTGAAAAGGGGATAGTCCATTCCAGTCATTGCTAGAAGCTGCTTTTATACTGAAAAAGCTTCCTGCTGTCAGCGAGTTAATATGTAATGAGCGTATACCAGACTCACAGATGTCCTTGGTAAAGGTTATGTGTAAGCATTGGGTTGCAGACGGGTTGAAGAAGGGCACTTCACTGAGCTCTGTAGCCTCAGAGCAATATCACAGTATTGCAGGCTACAATGAGAAACCAAACTGTGTCACAGGGTGTTTTCAGTTTTCTGACGCAAACATCAGTTAGAAATCACTACTAATTTAAGAATTACACACGTGACGATTCATAAATGTGTTGTTGACCAAAATATGATGCTATACCCAGAGCTTTCTGTATCCATTTTAAAAGTCACATAAATAGCATGTCTACAAATATTCTTGTCGTACAAATCAGAATGCTAATAAAATGTACATTTCCATGCATATGAAAGTTCTCAGTGCATTTGGTTTGGCAATATAAAAATAATGCAGTTTACAGTGGAGACATTACACATAACCGACTGCAACAAACCACATTTTCAGCTTCAAATTAGTGCAAGAGTGCGACGGCATAAACATTCTGTTCACAAATAAAGAACTGAAATATAAGAGGACTTCTTGTAACTTAACTGGATAGGAAGTCTGAGGGAATTAAAGGTTGCTGTAGTGTTAGGGTAGCTTGCATGCCGGTCAAGAGGACAGCTCTGGGAATGACGCTGCTTAGATGCAGGCTGATTCTGGTTTCCATGGTGAGTCTCTGGCACTCCTCCCTCTGGGGGAGGGGTCAGCAACAAACCAACTTCATTACACAGGAATCATGCAGACTCTCACCAGAGGGTAGACTGCAGAAAATGACTTGTTTGGCAGGATTAAACTACACTGCAGCTGGATTGTTAACATTTTTTGAGGCAATCACAATGAATACTGGACTATTTTAAATGTATTTTTTTATAATGTGTTCACTGAATAAAGATAGATGTTCTAAAACTGTAATATTCTTTACAGGCATTTCATCATTACCATGGCAAAGAGGTTTCAGTTTTATATCAGATGCTGATATAAAATAGTCACTAACACAATCTGCATATAAGACAGCAGAAATGCTTACTCATTAAGATTTGCTTTCAGATTCAGACTACTGTATTTTCATACCATGACATGCATCCATAGCATTATAACACATTTATCATATTAAAACAAACAAATATAATTTAATCCTGGAGTTTAATTATTTGCAGGACCCTAAAGAGTAAAGCGTGCTTGCAACCTAAATATATGAGCTATTATAGAATGGATCTGAACGTTTAAACTCTGAAACGTGTCCATCACTGACTTTATTAGTGCTTCATCTCTGCTAAATGATCCTGCTTGGCAAGGTTTTGATGGTTGTTCTTGGTTTAAAGTTAACCGTACCTCTTGCCTGGACATGCATGTTCACTGTGGATGCATGGTAATATACTAGACGTTCAGCCTGTTGTCTTTCTAAATAAACTGTCCCAAAAGTTGTATAATTAATGACTATGGTATCCAGGGTGCCCCTTACTTCTTCACCTATGCTTTTTTTGGTTGAGCTCCAGCATCCAGGCAACTCTGCCGTGTCGTGGTCATGGGAAATGGAATAGAAAATGTAGAGCCATTGGAGTGTTATGGCCATTGCCCATTCTCTCCTGCACCCTCTCACCCCCCCATCACCATTAGGAGCTGACAGCTCACAATGGTAGCTTTATCTCAGCAGAACTGTATCTCCTCTGCCTGCACGTCCAATCTTCCTCTCCATTTTTCTCTGATAACTTGTGGTACTTTTCCAACACTCACTACACATTAAAGCTGAACTAGTAAAATTTTTTTGATGAGATAATAGTGGCCAGGATGTAAAAACAACTTCCTGTGCTTTCTCAAACAACACTGGGTTTCTATGGAAACCCTCTTCGTTTGATTTTTTGTGCTTTTCCCAGATAATGGTATTCATTTTTTATAAGATTACTGTTTTCTACTGGATCAACAACTTAAGCCAACCACTCAGCAGATACCAAAAACAAGACAGGACAATAAATAAATACCCATCCCTCCACTAACTCTTTGTTGTTATGGTCAGGGACATATGCATACACACAACCATCTTTGAGATACCAATTAGCCTCAGTAACATGTCTTTGGACTGGAGGAGGACACCTATAAGGCAGTAGGAGAACATGCTCACTCTATATGCACAAGTCAGAGCTGGGATTCAAACCCTCAACGCTGGAAGTGTGCAGAGATAGTACTAGCCCCTGTGGCCCCACTAAACATTAATATCTATAGTGATTATTTAATATCATTTCTAAACATTCAATATGGCAATCTGACATAAAACAATGCTCATGTGGCATTTTCAAAAATGTCCACAAAAGAAACCAAAACAAAATTTATTAGAAATGTGATGCAGATGGCATGTAGGCCTTATTTCTGGAATAAACCACAGTAGTATGGACTCAACATGTTACATGTTTTTACCTATCTGAGTCTTCCAAAACACCATTTGAAGTTATTTTAGAGCTACGGTATATCATTGACATATCCAAAATATAACTGGTAAAGGCTTTGATAAGTGAGTGAACCCCTACCAGCAATCATGGTCATTGTCCATTCAAATCAGCTTCTCGTTAATAACTGAGTAACAATAAGACTGGAGCCAATCTCAGAAAACATAGGATGCACGGTGACGGCAGGCTGGACAAAATGACAGGACACAGATGTCAACCCACCTGAACATCATAATGGATGCTATCTCAGTCTGAAATCGATCAACAAACATTTGATGTTTTCTGGAACCAGCATAGACAAAACACACATTTAGTGAATAAACCTGAAATGTTGCTCATGCATGGTAATAGAGGTGCAGTTAGGCAAAGCAGGTCACCTTCACTGAAGGACAGGCTGAAGTGTGTCCTCAGTATACCATAGGAGTACCTAAGAGAATTACAAATACAGAAGATAAGTATATACCAGCTGTCACTATATACACTACTTCTCCATATTTGTAAGCTTGTGGTGTAGTATTTTACCATTTTCTGAGCTGAAAATTAAAAATTTAAAACTGGGTATGGCAAAGTGAATCCCTTTAATGTAGCTTTCTTTTAGGTATGAATATTGAGATTTACCTAAAATGCACATCCCTCTGGTTGAATGAGATTGGTAATTACCTGTGGGTAAGGCATAATGGTACAGGAAGATGTCAGATTTAGTGTAAGGAATTTTTTGTTCCATTTTCAAAACCTGGGAAAGTTAACAGTGAAGTTTGTTATCAAATTCATAACAGTCATGTTCATGGGTGTAAAAAGATATTCTACAGTAGTCACCATTAATTACACAATCCAGAACCTATGGCCTGCTGCCTACCACAGCATTGAGGAAAGCTCTTGTATAGATGTCTGTTCCAGAAAGCAGGCTTATTAAATCATATAAATCAAACCTGAATTTTGACTGGAGAAAAAGCCTGACTTCAGGATTGGTCAATCCCCAAACCTTGAGTTAACAAATCCAGGAATGGACCCAGATCGCATGCTGCAAAAACAGCATGCAGGCCCTCCATCCATCTTCCAGCCTCTTTGCCTGGTCAGGGTCGTGGATGGAGTCTGTCCCAGAAAGCATTGGATGGGGGTAAACCTTGGGAATGATACACACAATCATACACTAGGACCTTTTACAGATATCAATTAACCATGTCTGCAGGAGTTGACAAGACCATACAGAAAAACAAACAAACAAACAAACAAACAAACACACACACACACACACACACGAGGGAAGATTCGAACCAACAACCCTGGAGCTGTGAAGGAACAGCGCTCCCCACAGTGCCAGAGGCACATAACCATGACACTGAAGAACAAGGACAGCAATTAGGGTGATAATATAGCATCCAATCTTGGACCTGATAACAGTACATTCCCCAAACTAATAATCATCCCTCTAGAAGTGTAAATAGTTCAGCCGGAGTAACAACATCATTACCTACATATCAACATGAATTTGTTTCAATAACATCCCTACTAACCCTACATTCACGTGATTTTGTAAAACATGTGCTACAAGGATCAGAAAGCACATCGTAGCAAAATGAAAATGGCAGAGGTCATTTTCACTAACACAATGTGGTCCCCAGTGTAGAGTCCATGTTTGACAGGAAACCCAGAGGCACCCACTGGGTTCCCACTCAGGGTACTCAAACCAGTGTTTCATCCTCAGCCTGCCTACTACTGGAGTCAGGCTGAGACCACGAGAACAAAGGTCCAGCACAGATGCATCAAATACAGACATCACATAACACATTAAAAGGATTTATTGCCAAACCCTGGTATTTAAAACGTTAAGCAAGTACAAAGTTCTGTGACAAGATGGTTTGCAAAAAGGCAACATCCACTCGAGGATGAGGACTGACATGTTAGAGAAACGACAGATGACTGAAGGCTCAGTTTGGGGGAAGGAGGAAAAAAAATTTTTTAAATCTCTCTGTTCCTCCATCCATTATCAGTGTGTTGCAGATTATAAAATAAAGCAGGAAATAAAGCAGGAATAGAACTGATTTTTAAAAATACACAAGGTACAACAGTGTAGCCCTTAGTGCCAAAAGACATAAGTGAGACCAATGAAGAATGCAGGTGGCCACAATGTGGTACAGTACCTGACAATTAACGTGCACAGTGCTAATCATTACTCAGTTCATTTAGTACAGAATTTAGAGGAAAAAATATACAGTAGCTTGTTGTTTGGCCTGTGTCATCAAGCCATAAGGCTCTGTGGTGTGACAGAGTAGGGGACAGACTGTCCACAAAAGGAGCAGGCTTTGAATGAGCATCCATCATATTTAGCTCTCCTTGGAAATGGACTGCAGAGCACCGCTGATCTGGAAGCGAGCCTCGTCCGATATCCCATACTGCTCCAGAGGGTCCTGGGAAGGACACAGAGACTGGAGGTTCAGCCAAGATGGACCACTTAGATTCAAAGCTGTGCCGATCAATGACTGAAAGGCTAACCTACCTTGCCCGTCATCTGGAGAATCTCTGTGCGGTAGAAGATGAGGCTTTTTCGCATGAACTCATAACTAACCGGGGGGATAGGCAGAAATGTTACTCTCTGAAAAGCAGCTCATCCAGGGGAGAGCAACCCTGAAGTGAGGACGGTACCTGGCTTTGATAATAGAGTCTATCCACTCCAGGCACTGCTCTTGTGAGTCGCACTCGAACAGGTACTTTCTCTCCGCTTCATCTAGGAAAGCTTCGAAACCAAGATGTCCGTTATAAACCGTGCAAACGAGACAAAACACATCTCGAACACATAAAAGAAACAGCCACTTAAAAGGAAAGCTTTTTCCAAATAAATGGAAGATGCAATGGAAGTGTACCCACCAATGGAGAAAGCCTGGGTGTCCTCCCTCTCTACACGGCACTCCTCCAGCAGTAAGGCTCCCAGCGGCTACACAAAGACGACCGTCAGCAAACTCTGCGAGGCATCCCTGAATGTAGCCCTTGAACTTTCATCATGTACTGCATAAATGAATCAACCGGCCACAGTTACCTCCTCTTCATCGGTGCGAAAATAGAACAGGAAGTTTACTACGAGCTTCACCAGCCGTTTCTTCACAACTGTGGTCATTAAAACAGAAAAGAGAAAGTAAATACATGAAGGTGAAGAATAGCTTGCAAACGTCTGCATGCATTGTATTGCAGTTTTACTGCACTCATGGGATATTAAACATCGTAACATTTATTACATTACATTCTTACACATTCAGGAAGTGACACTTGTAAATACCACAAAAGAAAGAGATGGACTTTTTTACCAAACAAGGCACCATTCATCTTTATAACTCTTACTCCGTTTAAGCTTTATTGAACGCTGAAAGAGAGAGCAGAGAAGAGTAGTAAGGAGGTAACTTAACAGCTGAGGCTCACCGTCGCCTTTCTTAGGCCCCCTCATTCCCAGCTCCGCCGCCTTGTCGGACGGCTGGCGGCTGAGAGACAGCAACTCCCGCTCATTAAAGCGCATTTCGAGATCAGAGGAGAAAGCACCAGCTGCAGGCCCCCAACAGCTTTCCTGCACATTAAACCAACAGACTCGACAGACAGTGCATTAAAAGTGAGGTGGCAGCCTGGTCAAATTAAAGTAATCCAATATGGAAATGTGCGGCTGTCGCCGAGCAAATTTCAAATCCTTCACAGCTTGCATCAATAATTGTACACATGCGAAGTACTTGATACCCGACACATATTCCAGGCTATTTGCCCTAATAACTATCGCTGGCTACGTGTTTCGCTGTCTGATTGCCTTGTGCTTTTCAGCACGACGCTAATTTCCCTTTCGTTCATCACCCATTCACACTGAACCGGGTCGCAGGTCTCCACTGCTACAGAAACTAGACACGCCTCTCGTAGGAGTCCGGCGTCATTGTCGCCGAACACCATCTCCTTGTTTAGATGTCTGTCCAAATCTCTGAAATATTTGAAGACACCTTTAGAATCTGAATTTGGTACCAAACTATGGCTTGATGTAAACCCCCTGACAATTTCCTGAAAATATTGTTCTTCAATTCATTTTTATATCTCTCTTTCTCATTGAGTCGACGTTCAATAAATAATATTGTACCTGTTATATATATATAAAACTTCCCCTTTGTCACTTGCTCCTCTTTGATGTGTTGCTGAATCTGAGCCTCAGTATACATGTATGTTTGTCACATCCTACACAAGAGCTGATAGAGCACATGGGCCATACGGTCATCTAATAGTAAAATATATCGCTAGAAGTGTTAATGGTAGATATGATCAAAATCCCCTATTTTAATGCCAAGATGTTTATATATATATACATATATATATACATATATATATATATATATATAGAAATTCGCTTTGAAAAACATTCCGAACCAAGAAATATATGTTGTTACTATCACAATGTTGTTAATAAAGTTTCATTGAATTCAAGCTAACCGGAAATCCTTTGGCGCATGCGCAGTTTATTCTAAAGTAAGCGTGAGTTCAACGTCGGGATATCGGTAAATGAATTAATCGAAATATTGTTTAAATGTAGCTTTTTTTATTCACTAGTTGTTCATATATTACATTTTATTCGTGGTATTGTTAGCCATGATGATAGTTTTGCTTTAAATTGTTACAGTATAGTCATCTATATGTAGATTAATTAGCTTCGATGCTGCTATGCTAACTAGAAATAAAGCACACTGGTGTTTTATGTTGTGTTTTCGTGTGTTTACTTGCTGGAGGGATGAACAAGTTCAAACAGAATTATTCTAAAGCGCATCTAGCATCGTTGGCTACCAGTAAGGTAGCTATATTTCGAGATATAGTTCAGTGCTCATATTAACTTTATGTAGTTTTTTTTTTAAATTGTATGCGTTCAAAAACATTTGACGTATTACTTTTAAATAAGCAAGTTTTCTTGCTGTACTTTGGCGCATTCTCCCGTTTATTGTTTGAAAAACAAAGCTCTAAATAGCTCAAAATTTCCTAGAAAATAAATGTTGAGAACTGTAGAATTTCTAAAATCCTGTCTCTATATGCTGTTCATTTTTACAGGTGACGACGTAGTTTTTTCCTGTCCGACTGCAGGCAGGCAGTTTGCCTGTGAAAACACCTAAGCAGCGCCATGGATTTTCAACATCGTGCCGGGGGTAAGACGGGGAGCGGCGGGGTCGCCTCTGCCTCGGAAAGTAACCGCGATCGTCGAGAGCGTTTGAGGCAGCTGGCATTGGAGACCATCGACATTAACAAGGACCCTTATTTCATGAAGAATCATTTGGGTTCCTATGAGTGCAAACTGTGTCTCACGCTACACAACAACGAGGTAACTGTTGCAAAAGACGGAAGAATCAGCTGTGTGTGCGCGATTGTGATGTTGACCTTCGTTTAATAATGATTCATTCTTGCTGTACAGGGGAGCTATTTAGCTCACACACAGGGGAAGAAGCATCAGACCAATCTGTAAGTAAAGCCGACTCAGATGCGTTATAATTGGTTTTGGTAGCGCTAGCCAGTTAAATGAGGTTAACTGAGCAAGCGTACCTGACTGGTCTGATCCCTTTGCCGTGTGTCATCTCAGAGCACGACGAGCCGCCAAGGAGGCCAAGGAAGCCCCCGCTCAGCCAGCCCCGGAGAAAGTCAAGGTGGAAGTCAAGAAGTTTGTGAAAATCGGTCGCCCTGGATATAAAGGTGCATGTGATGGTCTAGCACACTCACGGAGTCTCATGCTCGTAGAGAAGCCGGTATTTCCCAAGGCACGCTGGTTTTGTTGGGATTTTCACTGTCTCTCCTCAACAGAGGATCCGTTCTTTCCGATATGAATCTTTGTTGCAGAAAGCATCTCTGTTGTTTTATTTTTTAATTTTTTTGGGGGCGTTGGATGCCTATGTGCCAGTGACTCGTCATTCAGATATGTAAGGTAGCCAAAAACATCAGTGCTTTTGGTTTGAGAGATGGTGAGTTTCTGGTATTCAGCCATACATGCAACTAGTAACTGTATGGTGTTTTATATCCTCATACTATCAGCTCTTCTCCCTAAGGAGCAACATTCTTGGGAATTGTGTGAAGCTGTGCTGACAGCATCACACTCCTGATGAGGAGTAAAGTCAGTGTCAGTGATTTGTGTGTGAGAGAGACAGACAAACAGACAGCCATCAAGTACCTAAATTCTAAAGCCTCAATACTAATGTCTTGTTTTTTCTTTTTGATAGTGACTAAACAGAGAGATCCAGAGAGTGGTCAGCAGAGTTTACTCTTCCAGGTAAGCTGCTGAGTTTTTCCCCTCTTGTTTTCTTTTATTTCACTGTTGTTTTTCTTTGCAGTTTTTTTTTTATTTCTGCAGATTACGGCATTTACAGCGCACACACACTCAACACTTGCCTTTCTTACCACCGTTTTCATCTCTATGTCCTGACGGTGTCTGTGTGTTTGCTGTGGGCTCCCTTCAGATCGATTACCCAGAGATCGCCGAGGGCATTGGACCCCGGCATCGCTTCATGTCCGCTTATGAGCAGCGTATTGAGCCGCCGGACCGTCGCTGGCAGTACCTCCTCATCGCAGCTGAGCCTTACGAGACAATTGCCTTCAAGGTGAGTCTTCAGAGAGCCTGTGTCTGTGTGAGTGGTGGGGTGACGTTAGCATGCTCGGGGGAGGGGTAATGCTGTTTAACTGTCTTTGGTAAACACTCATATCAGTCTGTATGTCTGGTGGGTTAGATTGGAAGATGCAGGTAAAGCACGCCTGTTTGTAAATGACACCTCATTGGGGTGAAGACCCTTAATCACTCCAGAAGTTGGACCTGTTAAAGCCATTTTAGTTGACCCACAGATAGAGAATTTAGCTGAAAAAGTGGAGCTGCCATGTTTCCACAGGTACCCAGCAGAGAGATTGACAAGGCAGAGAGTCGTTTCTGGACACATTGGAACAGAGAGACAAAACAGGTACTTGAGAAGAAATGGAGATATCGTAAAATCTTAGTGTTTTTGTGTTGAAACATTACTAATAACATCACCCAACGCCTCCCCCCAGTTCTTCTTGCAGTTCCACTTTAAGATGGAAAAAGCTTTGGCCCCACCCAGCTGTCCTGTGCCCCCCATGGGGGTGAAGAGACCACCGCCTCTCATGAGTGGGCTTGGTCCACAGCCTCCCACGAGTGAACCGATCCCCCCACCGCCACCAGGGGGGATCCACATGCCCCCTTTGCCTCCTGGAGCTCCTGGGCCCTCACAAATGCCACCTCAAATGCCCCATACTCCAGGCATGCCTCCACCTGGTCCAGTGCCCCCCATGATGAGACCACCGCTACCAACAGAAGGTCCAGGTGGGCTGCCCCCTCCCCCACCAAGCAACTAGCCATCCAGGTTGTAGATCTTTCCATCTGTCATGCGGCTGTGGTTTTCTGGTTCCTCAGTTGCTGGGCACATGGCTTTTTACGGTCTGTGTGGGTTTTTGTAAGATTATAAAAGGTCCAGGCCTACAGAACTTGAGTAAAGAACTTGTTTAGCCCCCCCCCCCCCAATGTTGCTTTAAATATTTTGTAGTGAGTGTGTATCACAGCAGAGTGCTGGTCCCACAACTCATTTTTATAAATAAAGAATGATGACCATCACAACTCTCGTCTGCATTTTGTCTTTGTCACTCTGGAAGACTAAAGTTTTTTTTTTTTTTTTAAATTGTGTATGTTTCAAGGAAACAGTTTGAGTCTCTGAAGTCCTACAGCAAAGCTCACTGTGAGAATTAAACTGCCAAGCAATATTGTGCCTAAATGGCTAATTGCTAACTAGTAAGGTGAGTCTGCTTCTCAGCTGTGACATGGTTACAGTAATCAACAAAAGTGCCATATACAATTACTTCTGCTGTAGGTTTGTGAACATCAGTCGGTACACTAAGCACTACATTGTAGGAAGTGCTGTGTCCTGTAAAAGTTTAAATAAAGCATCCATTGTTTAAAATTAAACCCCCCAATTTTATAAATTTAGACTTAAGGTATAGTATTGTGCACTTTTCTTTTTTTCCCAAAGTGGTACTTCACAAGTCTTTCAAAAAGCTTAAGCCCCATTGCTTCATAGCTGAGAACTTTTATTTAAACCTGTTTTCACAACAAATGCAAATTACAAAGCATGAAACTTCTGACTTTTTGCCCTATATTTGCACTCAAAACACACAATTCAATAGGTTATGATTTCTGAAATATCTTTCTCCAATATATGCCCATCTAATCTGTTAAGATACCCCTGCATGACTTTGCCATAAATATGCTTTTATACAAATCATTTCGTTAATGTTTGTTTGTCTATTGTTTAAACTGTGAAGTCACTCCCTAAAAATGTTAAATTTACACAAACTACATGTTGGTTTTCACATGACCAAGTAAACCGACAACGTGATTAATGACAGATTCAGCATGAGTTATTCTCCGTCAACACTCCTATACAATCTACATGAAGGCTGCTTATTACAGACTATACCTGTGTTCTCTGATGCTAACCTTCTTTACCTTAGGCAGTTCCTCTTGATGTTTCCCCTGTTTGTGTCCCTCTGCCTTCTGCCACTTTGCTCTGGGTGTCTCGTTATCTTTCTTTAACCCATGGCCCTTGTCCTCCTTCTCCCTGTCCCTCTGTCCTTTGACAATCTCTCTCAACACATCCCCTTTCTCATGCCTTCCTTTCTTCTCTCCATCTTGTCTGTAACTTAGTCTCTCCTCTTGTGTCCCGAGGTCCTTCTTTTCTGGGGCCCTCTTGTGTTTGAATGGCACCTCACTCCTGTGGGCACGCCTCTCATCATCATCATTATCCTTTCTTGGGGCCCTCTTGTGAGTGAGCGGCACCTCACTCCTGTGGGCACGCCTCTCATCATCATCATCCTTCTTTTTTGTGGCCGCCTTGTGTTTGAGTGACAGCTCACTCCTTTGGGCATGTCTCTCATCATCATCCTTCTTTTTTGTGGCCTTCTTGTGTTTGAGTGACACCTCACTCCTTTGGGCATGTCTCTCATCATCATCCTTCGTTTTTGTGGCCTTCTTGTGTTTGAGTGACACCTCACTCCTTTGGGCATGTCTCTCATCATCATCCTTCTTTTTTGTGGCCTTCTTGTGTTTGAGTGACAGCTCACTCCTGTGGGCATGTCTCTTTTCATCATCCTTCCTTTCTGAGCTTTCTTTCAAGTTCTCCTCTTCATCATGCCTAGTATCCTCATCGTCATCATCCAGTATCCAGTTCCAGAACCTGTTCTCCCAAAGTGAGCTCTCAGCCTGGAAGAGGTGAAATAAGACACTTTCATTTTGACCTGCTCTGCCCCTTATTGCTACACACTGCTATAGAGTTACAGCGCCATCTTGTGATGGAAATAATGGTCCATCACAGCTTTTGCTGTGCTACCTGCCTGCAGTGAGTCACCCTGCTTCACAGTGATATGTCTCAGGCAGACATCATGGGGCTCTGGGATGTTGGGGTCACCCTCAGAACTCCACGCCTCCAAAACTTCTGCGGGATAAATTTATTCCGAACAACATAAAGTCAGTGCACTCCTTCAAATGGAAATATGGTATTCAAAAATATATACCCTAAGAGGCCAGACAGTTGTGCTCTCAATCATGTGAGGCACTCACCATAGAGCCTATGGAAGCCAGTGCCAATCAGCAGTATGATGATGGCTAGCATCAGACACCGGTTCAGTGTGATACCTTTCCATGGGGCCTCGATTTGGCTTAAGCTCTGGATTGACAATGCACGGCGTAACGACGCTGCAGAATCCAGCGTTGGGTGAGAGTCATGTGACCAGGACAACAAACACATTTTGAGGAGTCCTGCTATAATCACTTAATGTCACACAAATAAGAAAACTAATATGTAGGTGTGTTATACACACCTCCACGAGACAATTGGTGGACCACCTTTGGAGCTGGCTGGGGACTCGGTGGGTCGTGCTAGTGGAGAGGATTTGTGATTATAAAGCAGTATAGAGTCCTTACATAGGACTTGTGCTGCAATAAACAGCAGTGACAGGTTTTACTGTAATGATTTCATTAGTCTTTTTGCATTGACCTTTAATATGATTGACTCACCTCTTTCATTTTCTTTAGGCTCTGCGTATCTGGAAGGGAAAATGGTATAATTGTATGTTGTGGTTCTGTACCTGTGTGGATTGTGTTACTATTGTCACCTTCTGCCATTCAAAAATTCATTCGGTTATCAATTATTTTTCTAATGGGCTATATTGAAATGGAGATCCTGAATAAATAATGGCCAATGGTAAGTACAACACTATACTGTATTTATTAATGAGTTTGTTTAAAATCATTATATGCAACTAATTTGAACTCCTTTTGAAACTGAATGGTAATTAGAACACTAAGAAGGCAAATTCCACACCCCTCTTCTAGGATGGTCATGGGTTGTTTTTTTTAATCAATTGTTCGCATTTAATAGTTACAGAAATAATTAAATCAAGAACAATTTCAGGTTCTGTGCTTTTAATGATCCAGTGAAGATAATGTGAAGGTTGCAGAAAGGAGGTCACGATACAAATGGTCCCCAGACCTGCACAGCGAACATGTCTGATAGGCTTGTGTGGAGGCTCTTGCTGCGATGACCTGAGATCCTCCTCAAACATCTCAAATGTGCTCTCATCCATCCTTACCTACAGAGTGAAGCCACTGCAGCCAATGAAAGTGAGAGACTACAAAAACGTGACTAAATAACACTGGACTGTTTTAATTCTCCATTCTGTTTGGTGACGTGATATAATCAACATTAAAACATCAGTTGCTTTCATTAACCGAGCTTTTACAAAGCACTCCAGTGCTTCCTGTGTGAGTATCATATTGACATTCAACTGTACTCTTTAACCAGGGTGGTGTATGGCTTTATTGGTGTCTGTGACCAGAAGGTGCCAGTATGAATCCCACAGCCGGCATAGTGCCAATATCACTGGTGGGCCCTTAACCCCAAAACTGCCTTAGGGGTCCCAGAGAATTGGCTGACCCTGAGCCAAGGCTTTTCTCTCAAATGCATGTCTCCTGGAATGCAAGCTGGGAGCTATGAAATCCACATTCCAGTGAACTTGTACAAATAGCCAATTAAGTTTCATTTCATTTCACCTGGAACTGGCTTAACTCAGGTAAATAAAGATTATTCACGGTATGGGATCTATTTACACAAGTCATACAAAACTGCAAACCGTTAGATGTTTTACCCTCATACATCATAGTTATGCTGAATCTGTCTACTTGTATACCTCCACGTATATAATGTACAATTACACTACGTACAGGTTCTGACACATTATTAAAGAACCACAAAGCTAGTTTTAGTGCAACATGCCATTCTTTAACCACTTCTTATGTTACTATTATTACCGTGGCTTCATTGGACAAGGCAGTGCTGATAACATAGACGGCTAATATAACAGACTGAAAATAGACACAAGGCCAGCGCAGGCAAGAGAGACAGTGGAAAAGAACAAAAAGAGATACCAAGATGCGTCAAACAATTGATTTGTTCAATACAGAGTCAGCAAGCTTGGCACTCCTGACCGAGCTCCCGTAGAACAGTGGTTCTTACCTAAATAAGTCTTGAAATGACACTCCCGTGGTGGCTAAGTGGCCCAGTGGCTGTCCCACACTCCTGTTTGCGTGACAGCTGAACACAGGTGCAGCACAATATAAAAAACAACTTCCTCCGTCCCACCATCAGCCTAGCTGTCAGTCACACATTGCAGGCCACGGGAGCTGCTCAGCCTGGCCAACATTAATGCTGCCCACACTTTGTGTTCATACTATTAGTCTTACCTTGGGTAAAAGGAAAAATTTAAGGGGAGTCAGACAATAGAGCATAAGTAATATAACATTATTATGCTTCTTTGAGCAATTGATGCAGATTCAATTTATTAATCTTTACAAGTGAGTGACTTTGCTTCCCTACAGACATGTTATGTAACATACATGCATTATAATCTGCTTATTTTATACAGGGGTTCAGGGGGACCAACCCATTGAAGGACACTGTCACACACCCTGTAGGCAGTTTTTTTAGAAACACCAGTTATATGTCTTCAAACTACAAGAGGAACCCCCTGAAACACAGGCAGAACATACAAATTCCACACACAGAGATAGGATTTGAACCCACACCCATAGCTATACAAGGCACTAGCACTAACCACAGATCCACCATGCTGCCCACCCATTACAGGTGCTAATTTTAAAAGAATTAAAAAATAAGTACATTTGACGCCTATTACTGAAAAATCAGCTATTGATTTAGAACTTGCATCATGTCTAGCATGGAGAGAAATTAAGTACAAAAGTTTTCCTGAAGTCAGTTTTAAATTGTAAAGATAGTCTGAGTGGATGTAGAATAATCTATAGGTTTGTCAAACACTATTTTAAAACTGGAAAAGAGCCCTTGGTGTGCACAGTGACTCACTTGCTAGCACTACTGCCTTGTACCTCAGTGGGGGGTTCAAATCCCACCTTTGGTTCTGTATGTGTAAAGCTTACATGTTCTCCCCAAACTTTGTGGGTTTCTTCCTAGAGTCCAAAGACATATGTTGTAGGCTACTTGGCATATCCACAGTACATGTATGTGATTGAGTGACTGTTCCCTGTTATGGGTTAGCACCCCACTCAGAGTGTGCCTTAGGCTGTCTAGGATAGACTCCAGACCCCCTCTGAACAGGATTAAATGATTTTCATGATCTATGAGAATGGACCGTCAATTGCCCTATGTCAATAATCAAAGCTATGTGTTATAATGTCACAAACATTTCAGAGTTCATTGTGTTACTGTAAAACCTTATATATTCATTAATCAGCATGACCCTCAACGAACTTTGCTCAGTTTTCTGACTCCATTTTTCTCCCGTGGGACACAGCATTTCTTTATCGTGACGACCCGTGTCGTCATTCCGACAGGCCCTCCCTCGCAATAAAAACCGAGGGCCTGGCTACTTGCTGAAATCGTGAGCTTTAAGAGGGAGGCGGAGAAATTGCAGCCTGACTGGACATAGGCCGGATGGTTAAATCCAACCTACAAACGATATTAAATAGCCATTGTTTTGTAAGGGAAAAGGAAAGAAATATATCCAATATGCGGATTTTTGATCTGACCAGTAAAATCACTCCCGAAGGCGAAAGGTAAGGGTGGAAAGCTGTTGGTGTAGCAGGTTGCTATCGGCTCACCAGTAATATAGCCGTACAGTTAGCTCACCGTTGGTATGATTAGCCAGTTAGCTGTAGGCCATGGAATAAACGTAACGAAAGTATCGTGAAAGCCCTTATCATGCCGTATGCCAAAACGAACTGTATTAAAGATCGCGTAATAATCTTTCATGGCTTGTTAGATCAATTACTTGTTGTGTCGGTAATGTTTTGTAAATCTTTCATTCTGTCACCCCCAGTTAGCCACTTTCAGGCTAGCAGCATTTCGTGTATGACGGCAGCCTGCTGGCCGTTTACAGCTAACTAGTCGGCCGATAGTGCTTTTTGGCTACTCGTTCGGGGTTTCTCTTGTACATCTGGCATTTAATCCTTAATCAATAAATGCCCTGAAGGTGAATCTGTCACCCCTGACGCTCCGGAATACGAAACTGCTGCCTGAATAGGATCGTTTCAAAATCGGAGCTAGGTCACAGTAAATTGGGAAACCCAGGTAACTGGTATCGATTAACTCGTCCTCCGGGCTTTCATACTTGTTTTGAACTGTGTCCTTATACTCGAACGCCACTTCTCCGGTTTTGTCGTTAAGCGGTGTCGTGTGTATTTTGAGATGTCTGTAATTTGGCTAATGGCTAACGGCTAACCCCGAGCCGCGGCGCGCTCCCATCCCCCTCTGCTGGCCGCCGTGCGTCACCAGGTCGGGCATCACGAGCCGCTGCGTTTCACGGTGGCTAACGGTATGGAGTGACGTCACGACGACACAGTGCTATCCGGGCCGCCTTGCCTGCTTAAAAGTAATTCTTTTAATGACCCTTGCATATAATGTCGGGTATGCTGTGATTCCTCTTTGGTCGAATTTAAAGCAATATGACGTACATATTAGAGACAGGGTGATGGTTTTCGTGCGTTCGCGCTTTCTAGTGAGGTGTGTGAATGCCACTAATTGTGTGTTAAGGATCCTCTCCTTACACAAGCTGGAGAACGACATTCTCAAGCTTCTCTCCTCCTTGGCGTAATGTTGCTAAGTAACAATCAAAATGCCTTTTTCCTTTAGTATGCCACTGACCAAATAAACCATAGCCCCTCCCCCCCGATTCCAACCTGGAATGATAGTGTAATCACACATTCAGGGCACTGCTCCATCTGTGATGTTGGTGGGAAGGAAAGGCTAATGTTTGGTCAGCCTGGTTATGTAAAATGTACATATTGTTCCTCCTGGGGAGAGATTGAAAGGCTTTGCTCCACATGGGACTGTGCCTTCATGAAGTATGGTTGTGCCAGTAAGAAGGCTATTCAGGATTTGTGTCCACATGCTGGATATAGCACAGCACTGTCTGTGTGGATACCTATTTCAGCCATTCTGGGGGCACTTGTGGGAGGAATCTAGGCCAGTTTATAGCTCTATGCATGGGAATGAAGTTTAGCTATTACACCTGAGCTGTGATCATATTTAAAACTTGCTGTGTTTAAATTGTTCCCATGGACTGTCCTGGAGTTTATGGTTATGGGCTCTCAGGCGTGGTAAGAACATCTTGTTCAGTTCCACATTTGCAAGAATGTTTTTTCTTTTTTTTTTTTTTTACCGTATGCCGTGGGGGGGGAGAAGTGTGGGGGTGGTTGGTTGTGGGTCTT
>JAACJT020000036.1:10887088-10900434 GCA_009936485.2 Gymnarchus niloticus
GGTGGGGGTGTGTTGTTGGGGGGGTGTTGGGGGTGGGTGGGTGTACCTCCAGGACTAGCAGCTCTAACGTGTTTATCTGGCAGTTCCTGTCACCCCTGTTTATGCTGAATTCCACACTGCCTAAGTGTATGGGGGCGGCATCTGTTGTCCATTCTGCTATTCTTTGTAGTTACTGATCTGTTGTTGGATGACAAGAACAGCTGCTGTTGGTTAATGTGTGGCTGATTTGAATGAGTGGACTGTGGTGTAAAGTGCTTCTCCTCCCAGCCCTCGCCGATGCCCCCGTTGCTGCAGTAACCCGTGTCCGGGGCCTCGGTGGTGCTCCTGATGCCCCTCTCCCACCCCTGAAGATCCCAGGTGGGCGAGGGAACAGCCAGAGGGATCGCAATCTTTCAGCCGAACTGTTCCACTCGGTGAGCTGTTTCCCTTATTCGGCTGAACTTTTTTTTTGGGTGGGGGGGGGAGTTTAATTGACATCTGATTTTCACACGATATGTGCATGTGCAATTGTGTAATGCGGCCTGTGTGAGAATGGCCCCGATTGCCGCACACATGTGGCTGTGGACATGTTCGTACGGGCAAAAATTGATGCACAGCCACACCAGTGTTAACCCTAAATTGCACCAGAATGTCATTTTGTCTGTTGCTGGTACTGCAAGGGAGTGCAGTATGAATTGACCTCAAAGCGGTGATTGTTGATGCAGTTTGTCCAGCCCTGTGAACTGCTTCCTCAGAGGGCTGATTTTCCTCAAATTTGCTTGTACCTGTTCTGTTTTTAAATTGTAAAGTTGCTCTGTCAACCCACAGGGCTGGTGGGCTGTATATAGTGTATGCTGGTTTTGAGTTGCCTGTATGGTGGCGTGTCGCCAGGAGATGGGCCATCGTTGCCTGAACTCTCCATTAGGGCCTCTGTCTCCTTTGCTGCAGGACGCCCGGTTGCTAGTTCGCGAGGACCTGGCGGCCTCCACGTCCCGCGTGCGCTTCCTGCTTTTTGAGCCCCGGCATGCAGAGGACAGGCACTGCACCTGGAGGGCGGCCCTGACAGGAGACAACCTGTACGTGGAGATTCCACCCGGCTCCCTGCCAGAGGGCAGCAAGGACAGGTGAGGCCCGCCATGTGGTCTTTTCTCCAGGGGCGTGTGATTCACGCCGGTCTGGGATATTCCAGTTTTAGCAGTCTAGTTGCTGTTTGTGTTGGTCAGCCTCACTTTATGCTGAGTCTGTGGAAGGTGCTGTAAGGGTGTGATGTTTCCTCAGCTTTGCCCTCCTGTTGGAGTTTGCAGAGGAGCAGCTGGAGGTAGACCACGTGTTTGTTTGTCTCCATAAGGGCCGTGATGACAGAGGTATGTCTCCATGACCTTCATTATGCATTTTAATTATCTTTGGTTTAAACTATCAAAGGCAAATTTATCATGTCCCGTTTGAGTTTTCTGGGCACACGGGTGGCTCTCTTTGATCATCAACTGTTCAGATAGGGCAAGTTGGACAGCCCAAAACATGGTAGTCAACTAAGGAAGTGAGTGTAATGTAGATTTCTCTCTCTCTCTCTGTCTCTCTGTCTCTGTCTCTGTCTGGTTCAGCGCTGTTGCTGCGTACGTTTAGTTTCCTGGGCTTTCAGATTGTGAGACCGGGCCATCCCCTCACCCCGACCAGACCTGATGCCTTTTTCATGGCTTACACCTTTGAGAGAGATTCCTCTGAAGAATAGATCCTGTAAACCTTTTAATTTTAGCTTTTTTAAATGTTTTGGTGATTTGTCTTGCTCGGGCATCCCGTTTTTAAGGACCGGGACAGCTCACCTAAATGCCGGATGCGTATGTGTGCTCTACATGAACATTCTTCCCAGTCTATCTCATGCAAAATCTGCTTATTTTAATTATTTATGAGAATTACAGCAGCAGGTGGAACAATCGGTACATTGGGTCACAGTTGGTATAGGTTGATGTTACTTGTGATTAGTTGTGTGGATGACTTGCAGAATAATAGTGAATGCACCTGCAAAGTTGATTGTATTGATATTCTTTACTGGTAATCTCTATGCTGTTCATTTTCGCCTCTGTGTACATGCTTGTTTGAATGTGTACAGGTTTCTGTTCTTCTTAAGTGATCTGCATGTTGTAACAGTGTGCAAAAATAAACTGCTTACCTTAAATGTGTGTGCCTGGCTTCTGTTTTGTCTTCGTCTTGCACATAATGGGTTTGGAATATTTGGAGCCTCGGCATTTTCTGTTTAGCTGAGCCCATCTCAACCGTCCCTGATGTAGTGGATGGTGAAAACCTTTAACTAGTCTTCTCAAAGGAGTGACAGAATATGGAGACTATTGTTGGCCCTCTGAATTACCAGCTTTTAAAAAGTGTCTATGAAGGGAAATTTGGCTCTGCTGTGATTTTCCAGGTGAGTAATTTTGTATTTAAATTCTTTGGGGTGTCATGCAGCCTAAAATCTAACTGCTATTTTAATACATGCAATGTGATGAGAAATGGGTTAATCCCTGCCCCCCCCATTTAAAAATTGACTGACAGAACTGAACAAAAATGAAGTTGCCATCTTTGGCTAGAAAGTACTGTGGCATAAAAAAAAAAAACACTGCTTGTCTTGGTTGCTAGATTGCAACGTTTGATGGGATTCTCAGGCCTGAATTTTGTATGCAAATATATTTTTGTTTGTACACAAGTTGTTTTGCTATGAGTGGATGCCTGTTCTTCCACATCGGTTGTTCTGCAGAATTAATGCCTGACATGCTTTCCATTGTGTGGGGTGGCATTTAATGAACAGCACTGTTTTAGCCCACCTCTGGGAGGTGTGGTTACATTTTAGATACTTGACCCTGTGTCCCTCAGCTACGTGGAAGCTTCCCCACTTCTTTTGGACTGTATGAATGAAATTATGGGCAAGACTGAAGATTTTATCTGTGCAGGGCCCTGCACACAACTAAATGGTGGCATTAGCTCACCATTGTAACTTTTTTTTAATATCATACACACCGGTCAATTTATCACGAGATAATAGCATTGCTCTGTCTTACATTTTACAGATGTTTTTATGGTTGTAGTGTAGGATTTTTATGTGAGATGTGTGCTTGGTAAGAAGCACAGGATTGGGTTTATCAAGTGTGGCAAAATACTGTTGGCTGTGTTGTCTGAGATTAAAGGGATTCCAACTCCAGACACTGAGTGCATTTTCAATCATTCTTTGATAGAGCGGAAACAGTTTTATTCTGTTCTTTTCAAACACACGTATAAAGCCATTTATGTATCTTCATGAATGAATAAATAACTATGTACAGGTATAAATAGACAGGCCTATTGATGTTCAAAACAAAACATGCCGTTTGAAAAATAACTCGATTAAAAACAATGGCCAAGAGATGGTAACTGGCGTTTTTAAAGCACACACAAAATATGCCTAAATGGTCTGAAGACTCCACCGTTAAGAGATTTAAACAGGACCCCCCCCAAACTGTCCTGACTTGAAAAGCTGGCCATTCTCACAAAACATGTTAATCACATAGTGAAGTTTTACCAGAAGACACTCTAAAATAAAAAGTTTAGTATAGAAATAAACTTCCTATTAGTAGTACTTAAACTTACAGTAAAATAAGGCAGTCTAAGTAGTTACTCATAAATATGACTTGACCTCTAGTTTGTCATTGATAACAGCAGTTACCCTACTGGCCACTGAACATCCAGTAACACACATCTCTGTTCTCTGTCCAAATGTCTGTTTCCACAACTGAGTCCCCCATATAAAACCAGCAAGACCTTTAATTATACAGCACACAGAAAAACATTTAAACTTATTCTGATTTTGTTCCCAATATTAAAATGTTTTCCTACCAACACAAAGAAAAAATAGTCCATCATGTGACTGTATGTGTTAGAAGTAATATGAGCGTCCAAATTATATGCAAAACAACCCCCTCCCTTTACAGTACAAACTGACCCCCAAAAACAACAAACCAAAAGATGAGTGGGGAAGCAGTTACTGACAGGTAGCGAGGAAGCAAGTCACAGAGACCCCCAAACCCTGACAATGAACCTGGACCCTGCTAATGTCCAGCCAAGTTTCAAACCATCCATGAGACAGACAGTTGGGAAGACATGTCCGTGACCATCTGCTGAGACACTTGTGAATTACTTGATAATTGTGTTTTTGTTTCCTGTTTTGCTGAATGCACTACACTGTGGGTGTAATTTGGTCCCACTTTTCCCAGAATGTAGTGCAGCTTAACCCAGGCCCCCTCCTGTTACCACATCTGCTTCAGCTTCACCTCTACTGGAGCAAAAGACAGCAAGCTTCTCTGGAAGAGGTGTAGAACAGCTTGGGCAGGCATTGCCATGGAAACACTCCTGCCTTAAACATCACACACCTGGGTGTGACCAAACGACACAGAGGCAGCACCTCCCCAATTTTCTGTACGCAGCAACACCTTTGATGGGAGACATCATCATGGAGCCTCCAGCAGATGCAGTGATGGGGCGGTGGGGAGTGGGCATGACATGATGGACAGGTGGCTCTAGGCTATGGGGGGACCCATTGTGTTTGATCTGATCCCATCCCCGCTACACCAAGCGCCACCCATCTCAGTACTGTTACCCCATGCTGCAATACTGCATAAGCACATGGTTCTCATAGGGCCCAACATCCAGGCACAGGGCTGTGCTCCTGTGAGTTCCCTTCGGAATAGGGGTGGGGAAACATGTATTGAAATGGGTCTCCCCACGTAGCATAAGGCCGGCCCCTGACATGTCCCCTGTCCCTACAGCATTCCTGGCACCAATAACTAACACTAATAATTAGCTAACTTTTAACGTGAAGTGAAATTATACACAGGAAATGGTGTGTACTCAAAAGGAAGTTATGAACAAGTGCAGGGTAGGGGCTGGAATGTAGGCAGCACCTGTTTGCATGAAACAAAACACTTCTGGATGCCATACAAGTATAGAGAAAATCGACATTTAGCACAGACTCCAGCATTAAACTTTACTCTCAGCACCCTGCGCTCGTTGCTTTTGCACAACATTATACCTACGCCAAAGAAAATTCACAAAAAAAAACAGAAGCTAATCAGACAGCATACGTTATGACAGGATACAGTCACAGGGGTGGCTGAAGGTAAGAGCAAGGGTGGGGCACGATGGCCACACACCCTCCCTGGACACACAGGGGTCACACACGCACACATGGAGGGGCCAGCTAAACTATAGGCTTATTGTGTTTCATCCGTAATGTTTGTTACAATGAGAGGAAAAGAAGGCTCTGGGAACTGGTATTTAGCGTCCAATGGGAACATTCTCTTCCCATTTTATTCCTCCTTTTCCGCTTCACAGCACTTTTTTTTTTTTTCCTCTTCTGGGATCGTGGCTTCATTTGTGCCACCATGTGATAGAGGTCATGACCCCTATGGTAAGATTTGCCTGGAGTTACAGCTCCCTGGTCCTCTTGTCAGCTGCAGAGGATCTACTGCAGGTAATAGACGAAACAGGCAGCAGTTCAAGGAAAGGCACCTGTACCTGTGGCTGTGAACAAGGCCTGGCTTTTTGTCTACAGGCCCAGCCTCAGGCCAAAAGCACCAGCACACCGCTGCAGTGATTCGAACAAATTCAAGGATGCCATGATTTTGCTCTAACCACGATAAAAATAATGACAACAGTGGAACAACTAAGATGATGAATTACAGGAAGATCTATTTATAGAGACATAGGAGCTATAGAGGGAACAGCTTAGACCTTGAGTAAAACCTCACATTTTGGGTGGGAGATGCTCTTGCTCTAGGCTGGGTGGTGGTGGGGTATCGTCTCGTACTTACGGTCTCACTCTCCTTCTCCGAAGCCGGTTGAGTCTCTGTGCCATAGTGAAGAGGAGAGTACACCCAGCTCCTATCCTCAGGAGGCTGCAATGGCGTTACATGGATAGCGGGAGGCACCAGAGACAGGACAAGTGTGATAGCCACGGGTGCGAGAACGCGTGCATGTGGAAGTGGGGTCCAGATGGAAAGGGAAAGCAAGTGAGAGAAAGAGAAAGGCAAGAAAACTGTGATAAGAAGAACAATGGCTGAAGACAAACTCAAATCGGTTTAAAAATGCTTCCCTTTTTAGAAAAGGGAAAAGGCACTGAAGCTCAGATGCGGGTCTGAGTAATCAGCTGGACTTTCTAAAGGCTGGTGCTGCAATGAGGTTGGGTGTAACTAAGCTGGACGGCTGATGCAACAACCCTGCGTGCACCCCTTCCCAGCAAAGAGCCAGGCTGAGCCACGGCATGACTGGAGGGAGAGGGAAAGGCAGGCAGATGGACAAAGACCACCTGCTTGGGGCCTCATTATCATGTCATCACACAGGCAACATAGCTTCATCCAGACAACAACAAGTACCATATTGGCGAGTCCCTCTATAGCAGGACTCTCTATAAAGAGCTACAGTCTAAAATGCTAATGCTGAGGCAGGAGCATGGTGCTCTATGGGACCCTATAGTGGCTGAGACTTACAATGCTGTTGTAACTCAGTTTACACCGGCGCAGAACAGGGGAATAAACCCAGTACCTCGCATCCGCAAACTGAGAGGAGCTCCAGAGACGAGCAGAAGAGGAAAAGAAACAGGGGCAGGGAGGTGGAGAAGTTAGAGAGAAAGATGGTGGGAGAGAGAGGAAATGGAGACTGTGAGAATGCATATGTGAGCAAAAAAATAAAGATGTGGAAGCAAATGAAGATGAGCTTCAAAAATCTGCCAGTGGAAGCAGATGATTCCTCAGATTCAAGGGTTGTCTTGTGAAGATGCTGCTGCACTGCCTGCCATTTTCCTGTCCTGGTCTGTTACCTCCCACTGTGGCCTTAGGAGTCCACAATTGGTAGACACCAAACCATGCTAGCAGAAGAGTGCGTGCGCACACGCACACGCGCACACGCACACAGAGCACAGCAGGACATGCAGTGAGAAGGTTAAAACCCCTTTTTCCCCAAAACCCTGACACCTCTGCAAACACCCCTCCTCCACCGGCCCTCCCCAGGCCAGTTGGGGAGGGTACACGTCACTTCACGCCAAAGCAGACCGACAGGCCCATCCTGGCCCGAGGTTCTCTCACCCTCACAAACTCAGCTCCAGCAGGTCCTCTTGACCACGGATCTGCGGAACATCAAGTCCCAGAGTGCAGCTCACTGTCATGGAATCCCCCAAGGGCTAGCGTGTGATGGCATGCCTGATGACCACAGCTCATGCCTGGTGTTTTCAGCTGTAAAAGTCTTGCTGCTGAACTGGCGATGTGCCTGCCAATGTCACATGTAACTAATACTCGGTACAGTACTTAGGGACTACTAAGTAGTCGGGTGAACAGTGAAAGGCTCAGTGTGGGTGGGACTTACAAAGTAGATGTCTGTGATTGGCGCCGCCTCCTCATCCTCCAGGGATCCGTGGCTAGCGCACTCAGACAGCTGGCTGGCTGCATCAGCCTCCAAGGTGGGCTCAGATGGGGCTGATGCCTCCTCAGGGGCGTCTCTGTAACGGGGACAGAGCCCACTCAAACAAACACCGTCTGTGGTACCCTGCTGCGTCTGCCACAGGTAAGCCTCACAGCAGAATTGTGCATTGCTATGCACTTAATTTATTCTGTGTTTTCTCAGCAAATGATTCTGGTTGTGGACACCTGTTCTCCATCAATCAAATTCATAGGCGAGCCCAAATGAGAACTTAAACGCCGCAGCCTTCCCTGTGTTGTACTGAGATGTACTGTACTTAGACCTGAAAGGCTGTCAGCATTAGGGTTGGCAGAACCATGACATAGAAACAGATAGCTCTTTGAAGAAATGGCACAGAGATGAGCCAGAATGACCGCGGTTACCTGGACTCTGGCGTGGGTTCGGGGATCGATTCCGCTGTCAGCTCTGGCACCAGGATGGAAGGTTCACTGTCATGCCTCTTCACCACCTCCACGGTGATCATCTGCTGGTCTTCTTCATGCACACGGGCCTCCTCCTGAGGTCTGCACACACACAGACGCACGCACGCACGCACCAGCAGTGTCATCATAACCCACACCATTATTCCTTGGTACATTCCCGCGACTGCAGGTACTAATTTCCTCAGTACACGAGTATCATAATGATAAAATAATATGAATGGTGACATGTTAACCATAAGGGAGCTGTGACTCACCTTCCTTCATGGCTTAAGGATTGCGTATGTCTCCTATGGGGAGCAGAGAGAAATATGTCCAGTGCAGATCTCTGCATCTTTGTAAGCTACATGCCAGAAATAGAGAACGGTCACGCTTCTGCACGGGTCTGTGGATCTACCTGCTGCGCGGGTGCTCTGAGGTGTCCGATGGGGAACGCTCAGGGATAGACAGCGAGGTGGTGGATGACAGCGTAGTAGCAATGGAAGCCGTGGTTGCCTCTTCGAAGGAAGGAGGGGTGCAAGGCAAGATGTCCAGCCGGCCTGAAGGGGGCGACAGAGTGGTCGTCTTTATACAGCCGTTTCTCAGAGCCCGTTACTTGCAGAGCCGTGTACCTACGCACCGTCATCCTCCAACGTGGGGAAGCTATGCGCCCCTCGCAGGTTAAAAGTGTCATCGTCGTGGTCGGAGGGTAACTGGCTGGCCGACCATGCTGCACCCGGGCCTGTGTACCTGGGCACCGCAAGCACCCCCCTGCCCTTCTTGGAAGGAGAGGACTTCAGGGCTGAAGAGATAGGAATAAGAACCAGGAATTTCAGAAGTGGACCTGAGTGCCAAAATAGTAAAAGTCCATCATAACTGAGTCACAGGCTGATGTGTTTAAAGATGTGTAAAACCACACACTAGGGCAATTAGCGTACACATCTAGTATGTTGATAACAGTAGTGTATAATACACAGTGAAAAAATACATTTTAGCAGGGATTTGGGGTGGCATATGTGCTGGTTCTGTATCCTGGGACCATTTTATTTATTATCCACAAGATTTTATGTTACTTGGTCAAAAGTCTTGTGAGAAGTACAGCTTCCCAGTTAGTGTAACGGCAGCATTTTTTTTTTGAGAGAAGGCAATTCATCATTTAAAAAAAAAAAAAAAAAAAAAACACACAAATACAAACTACCCAAAAGGTTCCTAAACCTTGGGAATCGCCAGATGGTTTGTATACAAGTTCCATAGCACCTGCAGACCATCTCAATTAATTCAATGGAAAGGTTTGGCTATAATTTGCTGAACACAATATGCTGGTAGCAGAACTGCAAATATGCAACGTGTCAGAGTTTCCAAGGAGATGGATGAGAACCAGTGTGCTGGAACAGACCATAAAGAGACACACGGCAGGGCTTTCTAGCATGAATGTGGAGTGGGATACTCACAAGAGTTCTTTCGAAACACCGTGCTGCTCATGAACCTGAAGAACCGATCGGCATAGAAACTGGGCCTGTGGACCGATACTGTGTCCTACAAAAATACAGAGGGAGGGAGAGGGGCCACTCAATCATCCTGTCCTCTGTGTGGTATGCTATAGACTCCCAAATTTAACCACCAAAGTCTGACACACAAGAGAAACACGGGAGGTGGCATTAAAAAGAAAAAAAACAGACATCTGCAGAACAAAAGATTATTTCTTCTTATCATACAAATCATTAAGGTGAACTCAGGGTACCAGATTTTGCTCCGCCCACCCCACAAGGTGGGGGAGGAGACCAGCTGCTGTAGCGAAGTCCAAACATTAGCACACTTAACTGAAACTTACCAAAACCCATGTTAAAAAGTGTAGAGTCTTATTTAGCTCATTATTATTTATGAGCCCACCACCCTTCCCTCAGCCAGCCCCTCTCTGCATTAATGAATGCATGAGGAGAAAGAGTAAGATTACCCAGGAGCCTCAACGTTAAGAGCCGCCAGAGACGGGACAATTCGTACGGCGGCCTTGTGTTAAATCATTCAGACTGCGGCCTCCACTCGACATCAGACCTGCGGCAGCGGAGCACTGCGCCAGTGACTGATGGCTTCCTCAAATTTGGGTGCAATTATGAGGCAGAGGCCAGAGTTACTCAGAGTGGGATGTTGGAAATGCAGTTGAAATGACACACACTTCCTGAATGGAAAGGTTGGGCTATAAAATTGATGAGAAGCAAAATGGCCTCTAAAGGAGAAAGGGTGGAGAAGGACAGGGTGTTTTTACTCACTCCATCATGAACAAGAGCCTTCCAGGTGTGTTCCAGCTTTTTGATTAGTCTGAAAGAAAGTGAGTAAATAAGTAACTTGGAATTAAAAATGTACATTAAGTGGCAGACAAAAAATTTTGATTGGCTCCAAAGTAGCAGGACGGCAGACCAAACAGGAGGCGTGATCTGCTCACCTGTACGACTGCAGGATGTCGATGATCCCGATGTAGAGCAGCAGCCGCTCCCCCTTGCTGCTGACCGCAGGGATGCCCCCCATCCTTGAGAAAGACAGGCATCAGACGCAGGAACCTGAGACACAGCACGGCCTATTCTGTCTGCTCGCTGTGCTCTCATGCTCCTTGTTGCACGCTACAATGCATCAAAACACGATCCGCTGTCCTGCATTTCTACTCTGTTAACATGCGGTACATCAGAACCTATCATCCTTTTGTCTGTGGCCACTGTACCATTTGTAATTTCTAAATACTGTCTGATAAGCGGGAAATCGTCCCTGTTCACACGCTGGACATGGTAAACAAAGCATCACGAATCTTGAATCTTATATGTTTCCTGTCTGATTTTTCATCCCATGCGTCCGATCGCTTGCACACACGTGTCGTCGGTGTCGATGGACTCGCCACACGCCGCACCGCCCTGGATGGATTCCATGGCGGTGGAGTAGAGGGCCTTCTGGGCCACGGGCCGCGGTTCCCCACTGCTGGAGCTGTGAGGGCCCTCGGTGACCCGCTCCCGGTCCGCCTGCTCCATGTTGTGGACGCCCAGCAGCAGGCTATAATCCATGATCTTGAAGCTTTCCAGCACCTGTCGCACAGAGAAAGGTCACCGGTTCGAGTGCCATCAAATGCCATCACAGCGATGGACAGGTGATGCCGTATCACTGCAAATCTCTCCCGACAAAAGTCTGCACCACAATAATGGCACAAATTACTGCATAGGAGACGTTTAACGCTGCGTTTACACTGCGCTATCATCATCTTCCTCAGCCCATTAGGGAATTGGCAACCCCCTCACCAGGCAGTCCCTCTGAAGGGTCTTGACCAAGGCGCTGTAGGTATCAGTGTCCAACATGAGACCGTCCTGCATGTCCTGCAGAAAGTCCAAATCCTTAAAGGTGGGCTTGGCCTTCTCACGCTCCTTTTTGGAGGCTCTCCGCTTGTATGTGGACCCCTTCAGGTCATATTTGAGGTGCATGCGGACAGCGCTCGGCAGCACGTTGTTCATCACCACCACTCGGATGTTCTTCCCACCCGACTGTACGCAGTACAGCCCAAAGAACTTGGGCAGCAGGGTCCTAGGGTTCTGGTTCAGATTCTGGGACAGAGAAGGTGGGAAAAGCACACTCAGACACACGTAGTTCTGAAATGCGTCCACATTGAGTGGCGATGTGTAAAAGGGTACAGTCATGACTATGCCCCCCCCGCGCGCACGCGCGCACACACACACACACACACACACACACACACACACACACACACACAGAGTAAGTGTCCTGCGGGGACAGAACATTGCTTGGCTAACCCTGCATATCTGTTATTACAGGGATTAAAGGTTCTGGAGAAGATTAGAACAGATCGTAGCTATAAAGACTATTTAGCTAAAAATACCAAGATGAATTAACGTGGCAATGCTCTGCTGAAACAGCTCTTTCAATGAGTCCATGCACCCTGCCACTGCAGGGAGATCTACTTGCAAAAAGTTGGAAGAAGAGGAGTCAATATTTTCAGCTGTATTTAAATCAGAAGAGCAGGGTGACCACTGCTCTGCATTTTGATGAGGGGCTGAAGGTTTCTGCAGTCTTCCTTCATTGTGTGTTGGAAAGAGGCAAGGAAAGAGAATACAGAGAGAGATGAAGAAGCAGGGTAAAAGAAAAACAGAAAGGGGGCTCACCATGTAGTAGCCAGGTAGAAGTTTCTGTAGAAATTCAGCCTCCTTGTGCATGACAGTCTTGATGATAAACTCATCATCCTTGGTTACATAAAAGATGGAGCCACTGGCTCCGGGGTTGGAAAGTTCAATGAGCGGCTCGTTGCAGAGAGAGTACTGTGGATGGGGGAGGGCAGTGGGGAATTTCAGAGACCGGAACCAAGGTCAGAGTCAAGAAAACCCAATGTTATACTTCCTAATGTCTATCTTCCTACAATTCCTAAGGCTTGGAAACAAAATGAGCACCAGGAGACCAACCGACCGACCATCAGACAGACAGACTCATACACACTTCTGTGACTCAAGGTTTCTGCTTGGTTGAAGAGACTCAAGACATCTAACTCGTTGTCAGCATCCTGTGACTCACTACACCCCCCGCCCCCATTTACGTTCTGGTCTGGCTGATTCTCAGCACGTTCGGACGAGTCCAAACCCACCCCTTGCACACGGTGATGTCAGGGTAAGTGACACTAGCACAGGGAGGCAGGGCTCTCGTACCAGGTAATCGTCAGGCCGGATGCCAAAGAGCTCGCGGAAGTAGCGGAAGGCGACGGGGGCGTAGGTTTTGAAGCGGAAGTCTGGGTAGTGATGGGCCGGTGTCAGATTGCTGCCTTCGCTGTAAAGAGAAGGGGGCAGAGTCACTGAAATCACTGGGCCCACAAAAGACTCCGAGACCCAGGACAAGCACCCCCCTGACCTCAGGAGGGCAACAGTATTGTTATAATGTAAAAACTTGACACTTCAAATGAAACACCACAATTCATACTCAATACTGCCGGTTCCTAGTACTGGCTCACCTGGGGAAGAATATGCTCTCCACAACATAGAAGTCCTGCATCAGCACGTCCCGCTCAGGCTTTGAGCTCAGGTTGCCCACCGTGTAGCCGATGCCCAGCTGGATGGCGCCTTTCAGGGCTGAGGAAGTGGTCTGTGTGGAAGCAGTAAACGGTCGGGCAGGCGGACGGACACACGCGTGCTTGTTACATTTGGGACAAAACTTAATGTTCTTTGCAGAAGAACAATTTTTGTGGTGTGCATAAAATGTGGTTTTGTGCATGTCTTGCCATCGCTGTCTAATATAGGATAAATTTCACAGCCCTATTCCATCATAATGACCTTCTTATAGGTGGTCTCCCCTGATGCGTCGACCCCTCTATGGCCAATCTTCTTCCCAAGGCCTGGGCCCATCTGGCTGGATGAAGACGCCATCTAGAGGAGGGGGAAAAGGAAGAGAGAGAGGCAAGGTGGGGGGGGGGTAAAAAAGAGAGGCAGACAGACAGGAGGGGGG
>JAACJT020000036.1:10900534-10922904 GCA_009936485.2 Gymnarchus niloticus
AAATCTCTCTGACACAGGGACTGCACTTAATTTCGTTGTACCCGTTACAATGACAATAAAGATATTCTGATTCTGGTTCTGCTTAATTGAGTAAATCATGACCCAGCTTAAAGCAACAGTAGCAAGCATGTAAAATTTAGTGGAAACAAGCCTCTCAGGGCCTTGCTTAAGAAGTCACAACTTACAACTGGGTCATCCATCGGAGAATATCGCTTCACAACCTTGCCCTCACGGTCAATGAGGAACTATGCCAAGGGTTAGAGATTGGGAGAGAAGGGGAAAGAGTACTGATTACAAAATAGCTCTGTATTCCTCTTTTCATGAGGTGTGGCTTTGAAAGCTAAGATTGAATGTTCATATTCTCCGCATTAGATTTGACATGAGCATGCTGCAGAACTCGCTACTCTGCCTTCAGGAGTGACAATGCTGTTAAGCGAATATTTATGATAGCAGGGGTCACAACTAACATCAGCACTGTCTTGTACACTACAGGGTTCAGAACTCCCCCTGTGTGGGTATGTGGGATCATGGACAGACTGACTTGTCAATAGTGCAGGTGGGAAGCCCTGACTGCCAGTGAACGCACATTAGCTGATTGTGGGAAAGTGAAACATGGCCAAAGTTTTTCCTATCCAGTTAGAACCAGACCAACAGAAGGAAAAAAAAAACATTTCATATACTGAACAGTACCTTAGTGAAATTCCACTTGATGTTGCTGTGAAGGGGAAAGTAGGGAGAATTACCAGCACTGTTCACAAACACCCCAAAAACACAATTCTGCAACTTAACATTCCTCTTTGCCATAGTCAGAACCTCCCAAGAGCCTAAGAACAAACCGTGGCGTTGGATGACCCCAGAAGGCCCTGAGGAGCATTTCACAAACAGGAAACTTACTTTCCCAGTGTGCCTTTGCCATGGGGCTGTTCCTTCATCCACTTCCACAAGGGCAGCGCATTCTCCCCATTGACGTCGATCTTGCTGTAGAGGTCGAAGTTTGCATTGTAGCTCTTGGCAAACTCCTTAATCTCCTCCTCAGTACCTGGTTCCTGAGGAAAGACCACATTCTGGTCGGATGTGTGCAGCCACTGCTTCAGACTACAAATGGCAGCTCTGCAATGAAGAATGACCACACCCCCTATACTTTGTGTAACATACTTCTGTTGATAGGGGAGACAATCAAAAGAGTAGATAGCCAAGTCAGACAGCCTGTATCTTAAATCACCAAGACAGCTGGCAAAAGATAATATTCACTGACACCCTAACCAAACTGTAAAGGGGGGGGATTCACTGACATGCCCCCTGAGCCTAGCCAAAGTCACTCTAGTAAGTCTCTAACTTTGCTTATTAAGTAGGTCAATGCAGCTGAGGGCCACGGCTCAGTAAACAGTAAAGTGGTGTAATGTGATGAAAGAGGAATCCTCTCTGAGGCCTGACCTGTTTACCAAACTGATTGCAGGGAAAGCCAAGGATGCGTAAACCTTTTTCAGCATACGTGTCGTGCATCTTCGCAAGCTGAGTGTAGTTTACTGGGGTCTTGCCTCATTTGGAGGCTAGATTGGTGATAATGCAGACATAACCTCTGGAAGAGATTTGGGGGGGGGATGTCAAAAGGATAGCAATATGGATCAACAGCTTAAGCCAGCACATTCATCAAGCCAGCTTAACTGAGGAGCCATCTTCAGGGGAAGACCACATGGCTGTCCAAGTGTGATGACCAATGGCTACCAGCACAATCCCTGCATTGTTTAAGTGAGCTTGACAGTGGCATGCTGGTCAAAGAGGTTCGAACCCAACATGTGCTGCCCTAGAGGTCTGTGACAACACAGCCCCAAGATATGACCTGGTGGCATAGATTGTGAGGTTCTGTCCACCATCACCTGGGTGCCTGCATGCAGATCATTTAAACATTTGGAATTTTTTTTTGCCATACATGATGTAAAGTCCACAAAGCACCAGCAAGTAGCTGACAGCAAACTCGTAAGGTAATGAGCTCTTGATGGGACTGAAAAAAAGGGGTTAAGCAGCCAGACAGGAAAGCCTGCATGGATCCTACATATGAAGAAAACACAAGTGACAATACAAACAGCTTTGTCCTCACCTGTATTTCTCTAGAGACACCAAGTTCCCATCAATATCCTTGGCAGAGAAATCATAAATGGATGTGGCTTTGCGCCAATCTTCAGCACCCGCAGCCTGAAAAAGAGGACAGTAGTGTCTGCGATTAACCTAGGGACAGTGCAAGACCAACAAAGAAGTCGGACTGGTTAGGAGGAAAGTTGACCATAGTGGAGGCCTGGTGCATTTCTGGTAGCATCCATGTCTTAGTTTCATATCTTGCACACATGAGATTTGTAAAAAACTTGAATAACCACTCAGCCCTAGTTCACTCAACTTCAAATTGCAGTTTGAAATGATGCAATTAACAAATTGCAAAGCCCATAATTTAGTGTGTGTGTATATATATATTATATTACAACCCATCTGACCCAGGGTCAGAAACTGTCATTTGAATATTTCTACAAATTCATGCTGTCCTACTTGCGTGACAGTCATGCTTACCAATCCGAAATGGCCCGAGGCAACTACGTATACACCCACCAACAATCACTTGAAACCCAAGGAAAACTTTACGGTCACGGTGCAGGAGAATGGCCTCTCCTGAGCCAGAAGCAGCGCTGGACAATTTAGGTCCAAAGAAAAGCGGCACCTCAGTGATTTGGGAGTGTTTTGGGTTTGAGACAACAGATGCCACAGCTTTAGTGATAACTGTTTTATGAAAAACTTAAAACAGCCATCAGAAGCAATTCATCTTTCGGTTCTCATGCTTGTATTAGAATACAGATATACATTTTGCTGTTTTAAAAGTAGCGAATTAAAAATAAATCCTGAAGAAACTGAAACATGCAGTCATGTGAAATGGAGACGTTGCTCCTAGTGTGGTCCTGTGTGTGGGTGTGCCCTGGGCCAGGCAGGGATCGTAAAGGTACCCTATGCCCCTTGAGAGGCTCCAGCTGGCTGTAATAGATAAACCTTTATGGAAAAAATGTCATCATAAAGAACAATCTGTCGGTTTATGAGCGTCATCTCCGATCGACGTACAATAAAAGTAGCGTTGCTAAAAATAACCAATAAAGTATCGGCCTAGATCTGATTTCCACAACGAATTCCCATTTTAAAGGGAGCTGGGTTGAGACATTTTAGCATGAAATCGAACTGATGATACAGCGATATAGAAACAAAAACGTAAGTAAGGCCCCGAGTTTCAGATGTAGTCGAATCAGAGCAGACATAGGAAGGACGAGCGGCCATGCAGGTTAACAGGGATCAGCGCAAAGACACGCATTGCGGCTCATTCACATGGTGAGCCTGGACATCCTGCGGATGGACCGCCATTTATATGGATACCTGCTTACCGATCAGCATCCAGGACGACGACACGGACAATCAAAACACTAATTATGTCTTTATCTCAAAGCATTGTACCAGAAACATTCATTTAACTTTATTTTCTAGCCAAGATACTTCAATGGCAGGCTTAGGCGAATTAATACTTATAACATGTTCTTCCGTTCTAAAATAAATTTAGACTTACATAGCAATCATTATTCCCTGCTTTAGCACAGGCTAATGACCCGGCTAAAAACCTAGCAGTAAATATGGCTGACTCCTCAGACAGAAACGTTTTTAACTCCGCCACTAACGAAACATACTGCAACATTTATAGAAATACTCCTGGAGGAAAGCGTATTTCCTTAACACTTACCATCGCCCGAATAAACCCCCGCCGTGCGGGAATCACGAGCAGAAAAGCTGTTCTGAGTAGGCGCATGAACGAGTGCCCGAAGTAGAAGGATCACCAACTCTGACCACGCCCCCACAGGCTCACAGTCCCGCCCACGACCTAAAACAGCCAATCATCGCACCCTTAATCAACCATCCGTTTGCTCACAGCATTGCCTTACAAAAGCGGGCCTTTAAATATTTTTCTATATGACATTATATGTGTTTTGGCATATTTGGATTACGGTTTTTCCCAAAAGAATTTATAAATTTATTGTTCAGTTTTGCTGAAGGTCTATGCCTCTATGGGAAGGCTGTCCATTCCTGGTCCTAATTGAAACGCTTACATAAAGCAACATCCCCGATATTGGGCACTACGGTCGATTTGGAAGTTGTGGTTGTGTTTAATAATATATTATAAATAGAATATATTACGAGTCGGAATATTAATTTTTACAAAGTTAAAAAAACAAAGTAAAAAAAACCGAAAAGCGCAAGTGATCATTAAACTGACTTGATCATGATGAAATTCTAATTACACGGTTTTACTTACATATATTGTTTATTCATAAGGAGAAAAAGTTGAATTGCTTGTGTAAAATGATGCGGTTTCAGAATGACTAAGCACGAGTTATTGTCTTTATTTTATAAACAGGCAATATTTGGATAGCAATATGGGGTCCAAAAATAGTTTTGCACGTGATTCCGTTCGTCAGGAGTTTGTGGTGTTGGATAATCTGTGATGGATGACGAAATTGAGACTTAAATTGGTTGTGGAAAATTCGGTTGACTGTCATGCAGACTAGTGGATGGCTTCCTATGTATAATAATTCCTATTCTAGAGCTTAATCTAGAATTTCCCATTACAAAGGGGATAGACACGTTTACATACAACTACTTTTATTGTGTTGCATAGTCTTTAATTGAGTATAATGTGTCTGCACCACTTGTTTCTTTTGCTGCAGCTGTACCACGAATCAGGTAACCTGGTAACACGAGACAAGCAGGACTAGATACTACACAAATTTATTAGCCATTCTGGACACGAGCCTAGCAAAGGCCGTCCTCAGCACACTGTGCCCCACAGGCCAGATGTTCGTCTTTTAACCTGGTATCAGACTAGAAATGCCTGAGGTGTATGCCATCAGGGAAATGTAGAGGGGTACTTAACCATTTATGGCAGTGGGAATATGTCACGTGTGGTATTATAAATACATTTCTCTCTAGATCCCTTCCAAGAATAGCCATATTAATCTTCATAGTGGATTAATTTTGTCTTTTGCAGAAGAATCTAAAGTTGGCATTAAGACCATCAAAATGTCCTGCTAATGGATACAGGAGGATAACATCACAAAGACTATCTTTGTGGTGCAGATGGGTATAACTCCATCTGCTAAGCAGGTAATAGCAAAGCCGTGTTGTTTTGTAACAGTGTTGTACATGAAATATTGGTTATGTTGTAGTGCTGGACATTTTTCTAAACCATTGTCCAAAATTTCTTGTCCTCTAGTTGAAATGGCCTCCAAGTACACCCAGCAGGAGCTTCTTATCAACATCACAGAGCATGAGATGAGACATGAATAGCTTGGAACAAAAATAGGCCTTATTAGGGTGAAATTCAGGACCATGAAAGATTTTAGGTTAACATCTTTAACTGAAATGACCAGCAATTGACTGTTGTTGCATTGCAGCTGGTTGCCTAAAACGTAATGACGCAGGTGGAGGTCAAGATTATCTGGTCTGCCGTGAAGATGATCAGGCTCAGCCAAATGGCTGAGAGATACAACATGTACAGCGTGCTGCAGGGAGCAGTGGGGAGGAGAGGCTATGTGTGCTGTGTGTGGAATATCACTCCTCCTGCAGTGAGCTCTCCTTTAGGATGTGTGTGGTTCTTTTTTGAAAGCTGCAGAATCATGACTGCTTATGGACTTTAAAGCAGCGGTTAGCAGTGCAGGAGTAAACTGCTTAGAACATTAATTGGTATAAAAATGTCCACCGGCTCCATGTGTGTGAGAAGACTTTCTCTCCCCATATCGAGAGCTCGGTTATAGTCCTGTACTGCAGTGGCTTTTGGTTGCTTTTTAAAATTTTGATTTTGCAAGCTCCAATGACTGGACTATAAAAATTAATTCTATGAAAGCTATTAATTTAGAAATACTTGGAGAAAATAAAGCCTTTCTTCCCCCACTGGAATGTGTGCAATAGAATCAGTGAGTATTGTTTTCAGGAACCATGTATTCTGCTGTCATTCATACAGCTTTTTTTAACATGCTTCTTAACTGCATTGTCTAAAAAGACAAACTGATTGGGTTTTTTTCTTTCCAATTTTAGTTTGAGATGAAAAGCACAAGTGCAGTCAACAATTTATGTACAGAAAAGTGTATAAGAATATCCACTTGTACAAAAATGTTATACAAAAATATTGTATGCATAATATCGATAGGAGTTATTTCAACCTTAAAATATGGAAATTTAAAAAAATCATTTGGGAATCAGTTCAAGAGAATAAATAGAGGAGTTTTACCTAGCTCACCCAGCTGGCAAATTCAAACTCCGCACACACGACATATTGGGGATTTGAAGACTCATCTCTGGAGTACCGCTGTATGCATGGGAATCAAACTGGCACTAAGTAAGAAGTAGCAGTAATGTGGCACGTCGCCCCTCAAACAAACAGAACACTCTCACACTGAAAATACGTGTTATGAAGAGACCTGCACATGGTGAAAGTGGGCAGGTCAATCACAAGAGGGTTTTGGGAACTGGGAATTATTGGCGATACTATGCAAGTGTTCCCAGATCCATAGTTCGGTCTCCATCTCCAGCTCTCTCCGCTACACAAATATCCGTACTGCAGGATCTTAAGCTGTTAAACAGGGGCCATCATTAATTAGGAGACTAATAGTATTCCAGTTTAAAAAATGCTGAGTACGAGAAACAAAACCTTGAGTATATATGTAGCATGGTTTCTGCTTAACTTGCCAGGGAATTGCTACTTTTGGGCAATTTAGCAGAATGCTCTGCAGTGGGGAGGAGACCAGCTCCCACCCAGCAGAACAGAAAACACACCAGCTATCCATTATCATGGATAAGTGATGTTCTCATTAGACAAAAAGGAAAAAAAAAGGCAATATTTTAAGGTTCAAGCAGTTTGAGAGTTCACAGGGTTAATTTCCATTTAGATAAATTAAATTCTAGGTCTTTGGATTCCAAATGGAAGAATGACCCCCGTTGTGGGGTCATGCTGGAAATACACTGCTAAAGTTTGGGTCCAGAAAACTAGGGCTTCACCGGTGCAAGGAGAGGGATAAACAAATAGGCACCCTGAAAACAGCCTCACGCTGGACTCCAGTACTCAAGGAAAGAATGTTCAAGGCTGACATTATCAGCAGAATCTCAAAAACACACACAAAAAAATTAAAAAACAAGGACAAAGTATGAAAGAGCAGCGCGGACAGCACATACATGCCAAAAATACATCAAAGGTTTGAGAGCTGGAGGATTAAACAGTACATTTTAACACCCCGCTAAACATTGTCTGGTTCTGCAGTCTGCCATTTTTGTCCTCCTTTAGACCCTGTTATTTGCATTGGTGGGTATCGCTGAGGAGCGATCAGTTAATTGCCATCTCCACGCAGTCATCAATGGCAACCGTTTATCTGGAGATGAGTGACAGCTTGCTGCGGTCGGTTCACAATGACAGGATAAACATAAGTGCAAATGCTATAATGCAAGCAAATAAATCTCTGAGCTATAGATTACAGACTCAGAAGATATAAAATGTAAACCTCTCTGAGGTGCAGACCCAACCCGGACATCAGCGTGCAGTGCACAGTCTGCACCTTGGCATCAAATTTTCTCAAAAAGATGGCTAGCTGTTTACAGCAAATAATAAGATAGACTATGGCTAAATAGATTAGACTGCTGTTAGCTGTGAGAGACCAAGCAGGTTGCTGAGCGAGCTGCTTTTGTCACGTTTGCTACAGGTTGTCCAGAGGGTCCAAACTTCAAGGTAAAAAGAACATGGCAAGACAAGAATCATATTGTACAAATTCACAGATAAAAGCTTTGAAGGTATTTGAAGGTTTTTAAAAGCCTGAGCTCATCAGCGATTGGGGGCGGGGTCCTTTGCACCCGCTCAGGGTCCGGGGCTGGCAGCGTCCTGGTCCTGCCCGAAGCTCTCAGTGTCCTGGGGGGGCTCGCTGTCAGGAAGGGGGGGCGGTTGGGCCAGGTCCAGGCTGTTTCTGGGGCTCACAAGCTCATCCTCGGTGCTGGTCTCGCTGGCCTGCTTGGCCAGCCTGAGCGCCAAGGACATGTCGTGGGACGGAACGGCTACCTCTTCCATATCGGAGTCCGAGTCCAGCAGCTGCTCGCGAGACTCGGAGGATCCCAGAGAGTTCCCTAGGAGATGAGACACAAACACATTCAGACCATCTCCTCAAGTCTGGGAGCAGCTTGGACCACCACCACAGGCCATTAAACTGTCGTTCATGGTATTTTCATTCATTTTAACTTCAATGTTTTCATTTTCTTGGTCATCATTTATTTACTGAAATGACAGTCATCTTGATAGCAATATTTAGATTTCTGATGTTTCCGTGTTTTGAAGGGCTTTTAATTAAGGTGTACAACAGCAAAGCACATCTTAGACTACAAAGATACTAGTGTAGTACTTTAATGGGTCCATACTGCCTAATAAAAAAGCTTAATGGCTGACAGAAGGAATACAGTGCTGGTCCAAGGATCAGAAGCTCACCAGAATAGTCTTCTGCCAAGTCCTTGGAGGGTGACCTTCCCTGTTGCTCTGCTGCCGATGCCGCTTCCTCCACGTCTATGATCTCCTTAGCGCTGTCAGCGTCGAGATCCTGGATCAGGGTGGCTCAGGTCAGCACAGGTGTATCATGCACACATGCTCTGCCTGTGGTAGTGATACCCCGTAAAAGTGTGATATGTATGTCAAGATAAGGAGAGCAGGGGCTACCTGGCTGTTCCGCTGGGAGGCGGAGCCGGCCGCAGGTCCCAGGGTGGGGTCGCCACTTGAGAAAACACGGCTGTAGAAGACGATGAGCGCTTCTACGATGCGGGCCTGATGGGGGTAGTCGACCAGGGAGGACAGTGACACGGTGGCTCCTGTGGGGCGTGGCCTCATCAGAGTGGGTCCGAACACAATTCCAAGGTTGGATGGGCTCATCTTGTTCTCCTCCTCTAGCGCCGCAATCCTGTACAGGTTAGTAATTATGGTTTAAAAAAAAAAAAATCAACTGTGTTTCTGTTTATTCAAGGTCAGCGTTACAGGAGCAAAAAAATAAAGCACAGCGAGTGTTAAAGTCAGTAAAGAAACAGCAGTGGTTTTCACCTGGATCCAGAAGATACCATCTGAATGAAACACTAAATGGATAGATAATCAGTCCCTGATTGCAGTGACTCATTCAGCTGCACTGAAAGGCAACAGACTCACAGGTCAGTGCTGCACTGCCCCCTGGTGGTGTGGTACTTACTTGCACAGGTGATGGACAATGCGCTGTAGCGTGGCCAGGTTGGAGCGGGGCAGCTCCCTTAGCAGTGCCCGTAGATGCTCCACCAGTACTAGTGCCTCGGGCTCCGTTGCTGTGCCCAGATCAACCAGCTCTGGGCCCTTGACGGCTTCGGCCCCCTCGCCCAGGTCCCCTTTCAGGCTCTCTTTTGCCATGCCCATTAGGTCATTGTACATCCGGAAAGGCATGATGGGTTCTGGGAGCTGGGGGGAGGGGTTAAATCAGTGGATGAAGCTGTACAAGGCGACACGATGGGTGAAAGAGGGGTGAGCGTGGAAGCTACCTGTCTGAGGTAGAGTTTGAGAACATTGCTGATGTCATGGGGCGAGGCCTGGGAGAGCTCCACCAGCTCCTTGCCATTCTCAAAGGCCTGGCAAAGCTTCTCCACCCGTGTCTTCACCCCGTTCACCCGGTAGATGCCCTGTATTGAGAGGGAGAGCCAGCCCCAGACCATATGGGAGTGGTGTTACAATTAGCATCACCATTTCCCACAATGCACCCCTTCTAAGCTTGCTTTCTCTCAGTCCTGCCCTCCTGTCAGCACAGTCCAGCCATGAAACTCTGCCACCCACCTTCATCTTGAGTGCTCGCCGCTCAATCTCCAGGATGCACTTGGTGATGATGAAGGGCACACCGTCAGAGCTACTGGCCGATGCCTGCACAAAGTCCCTGCCGAACAGCTGCAGCCTGCCCTGCAGCCGCTTGTGGCCACACTGGATAGCCAGGGATTCCAGGCACTTCTTGTGGCAGGCCAGGAAGCACTGCCGCCAGGACGACACAGCAGTCAACAATGGGTCAGCGTGCTATACATCAGGGATTCTCAACCTTTTCACATGCACAGCCCATCAATTTATCATTATGGCCTCTTGAGTAGTGGTCCACAGAGCACTAGACGGTGATCATGGGCGACTTGTGGGCTGCAGTACAGTGGCTGAGAAACACTGGTACATGAGGTGTGCCTGTAGTTAGGCTAAGTGGGGTAAGGAACTAGACAAAGTCTTATTTAGCCTGCCTGTAGCTTCAGATAAAGGCCTCTGCTAAACTGATGAATGTAAATGTAGATAAAAACTTGAGAATCTAATAGAGTGTTGTACAAGTCATACAGGATCAAGCTAAGGGGACACCAGCCAGCCAACCTGGAGCACCTCTGTGTTTATATATTTCTATGGGCCTGTTTCTGAGTGAGCAGAGACCACTGTTAATGCAGTTAGCATCAACAGTTAGCAGTTAGCATTAGCAGTGTAGGGAGGGCTTTTTCGTGTGAGATCAGGAAGGCTGTGAAATGAAAGCCTTACCTCCTCACACTCCGCCCCCTGGAAGTACACGTAGCTGTCGCATTCCCTGCACTTGGACGGCGCACGCAGCTTGCGCAGCCGATGCGTCTGCGCAGCCTTGGACAGTCCCACATTGCGGAAGGGTCCCGTTGGCACCACGATTTCAGGCTCGATCCCGTTTATGCCTGAAGGACCAGAGCACACACGGGACTCGAGCACACATACACGCACAGACATACGCGTGTGCAGTATGGTCCCCGGTTAGCAGCCTCCTCTACCCCTGACAGGCAGCAGGACCCTGAGGACACTATGGCCTTCGTCCCGACACTCACTCTGCTCCAGAGAGCCAACTCCGCTCTCCTTCTCGTTCACCTCCTCTGTGGATGACACCGTCCCCGTAGATGAGGACCGCGGCATTTTGCTGATGTCACCTGGAGACCAGAAATTTGTCACAGTGGGCACACTGCTCGATGGTAATATCCCCAAATACCAGAGGGGTGGGGGCTCTAACTTATGGAAGGGAGAAATTTAAAGGAACACTGCACACCTGTGCTGGTTGCCGGGGACTCCAGGCCACCGTTGCCACCCACGCTGTCAGTGTCACTCACTGTAGATGGCCAAGACTTGTGGAACTGGTGGGCTCGATCTGAATGTGACACCAATCACATTTAAGCATGGCCAGTCATACCTGCATATCACATTTACTAATCACCCCGTCATGTCCTGCACTGACCTGCAGCTCAGTTGCGCACACGCATGTTTTGCATGAAGCACACCTGCATGGCTATTCATATGTCTCCCGCATCCCCAGACACTGGGGATGTCAAGTTTCCCACGGTGCCTGAGTGGTGAAACCACTGACACTGCCGAAAATGCCTGGCTGACAGCCATTATTTAAAAAGGCACTGCATGTCAAAGCTAATCGATTGTTCCATCAAAATGAGAGAATACACAATGGTGATGTGTGGCTCTGGGGATTACGAGTCTGTGCGAGTGTCCAGAAGGTCGCTGGTTTAAATCCCATGGATGACAGAATAACCCCATTGCCACAGGCCCCTTATGCAAGGCCCATAATCTCAAAAACTGCTCCAAGAGTGCATCATAAATGGCTGACCCTGCTTTCTGACCCCAAGCTTCACTCTCATCTGTATACTATGTGTGTCTTGTGCGGAGCAAGACTGGGCTTGTGAAGACTGCACAAATGACCAATAAAGAATCACCAAAGCTGCAGAGGTAGGGGCCAGGCACAACTCACCCCTTTTGGGCTTGTCCTTGACAGCAGCGCTGGCATTGACAGGGACCACCTCTCCGGAGATGGGTCGGTTCTCTGTACTGCTCTGTCGCTCCGAGTTAAAGCTGTCATTGCGGGCACGGGTAATGGGCCTGGGGTGTGGTCAGGAGGGAGACAGATACGTCACACCAAAACACGGTCAGGGGTTCGAATATGAGGCCTATAGCCGGAGCGCAAGTGCGACTAAAAACAGAAGATAGACACTTACTGGCCACAGGGGGCACTGTAGGGCTCAAAGAAGTAATGAACTTGGGGTTCCTCAGGCATCTGCAGGTCCTTGACGTGGGCAGCGTATTGCTGGCCGGGGTCGTACAGCTTGCTGCTCTCGCACAGCGTCTGGTAGTGCACGGGCAGCGCAGCAGTCTGCGCGTGCATGATCTGGTAATAGGAGATGGTGCTCTGTGGGGAAGGGGGTGGGGCCATGGGGTGAGGTTAGCCAATGTGGTGGCAGTAGGCCATACGGTGGCACCATTTCACCAACACTTATGACACACAAGCTTTGCTGTTCATGATGTCACTGTGGGCATGGCCTGGCATACATTTTAGACAATGCCATTTAAAATAGCATCGGATACTCCTTCATACGTTTTCATAATACACGGACCCCTTGGACTGTACACATTATCCCTTCCTGGCTTCAGTGACTTACTGACTGACCTATTCTTTAATTTAGAAAACATACAGTCTGATGACAATAGCAGAAGTTTCCTCTGCCTTCTCAACTCCATAGGGTGTAGCTAACATATGACAGGACCAACAAACGTGTAATCAGTTATCACTGACAATATAAATATATTATAAAGTATTCTATCAGTCTGTCCCATGGATAACCAGACCATTTCTTAATCACCTTTGTGATTCAGTCTTCTTTGATGATTGTGAAGGGACTTGTTATTGTATTGTGATGAGGCACCTGAACATCGTTACATCGCCGTTAATGAAAGCATTAAGTAATGCAAACTTCATTTCCAGCTCAGATGTTAATAAAGTTACAGTTGTCTTGAATACAGTGGTGACTAAAGTGGTCAAAACCACCAGACAGTCCCCATGGATTGATGATCACACACGGTCTCTAAAACAGGACTGTCGCAGGGTAATGAACAAATGGAAATCTACAGGGTGAGACATTTTCAAGGTGGCATTGTCTGATAGCTTTCAGCAATATAAAAATCCCTTCACAGGGTTTGCTCAGCTTACTATTCCAACTTTATCGACAATAACACAGATAACCCTCGGTACCTATTTAAGATAATAGCCAGTCTAACAAAATAGGGGAGCTCTATAATATAAGCTAATATCAATAGGGATCATTTCATGGACTACTTTAATAAAATTAGCAACATCAGACACAATCAAATCTACCGCAAAGAAGTCTGGTACAAAGACAGTGTGTGCATTCTTTTGGTGTTTGAATTATTTAAATGAACAAGAGCTAAAAAAAAAAAAAATTGACCAAAACAAAACCTGCCACGTCCATTAGATCCAATCAACTACTTAAAGAAGCACTGGATGTACTGTCAGGTTATTTCTTGAGTATGATAAACACATCCCTAGCTGTCTTTGACTATTGTACCTGACCTATTTAAAGTAGCTGTCATTAGACCACTGCTTAAGCAACCAAACTTGTATCCGCTGGTATTTAACTACAGACCCATCACGGACATCCCATTCCTGTCTAAAATTCTAGACCAAATTTTTGTGCCACAAATTCAGTCGTACTCGGATGAAAATTAAATACTGAATATATTCCAGTCTGGTTTCTGTCAAGGTCACAGCACTGAAACTGCTTTAACTAGGATTGTGAGTGACATATTAATACCAGCTGATGCTAGTAACATGACGGTGTGCTTGCTTCTTGACTTTACTGTTGCTTTTGACAGAGTTAACCATTCTATTTTGCTACATAGGGTCGAATCGAATATTGGCTTGTGCAGAACAGTGATTAAGTGGTTTACTTCCTATTTAACTAAATGTTGTCACTATGTTCAGATATCTAGTAGTGGTTGTGCTTCATCAGTGACACCAGTCAAATCTGAAGTACCACAAAGGTCAGTCCTTGGACCTGTATTGTTCTCTATGAATATGCTACCACTAGGTAATATAATAAGAAAACATAATGCTAACTCACTTCTATGCTGCTGGCACACAAATCTATATTTCAGCTACACCTAACAATATATCTTCTATTATCACTAACAAACTACTTTAATGAAGGAAAGACTTGAACATGTGAAAACTTTCTGCCCCTTAACGTGGAAAAAAACTGATGTTTTTCAGCTTGGAGGCAAATTTATAGGATTGTTAAAATTTCTGCATTCAACTCTGAGGTCCTAAACTTTCACCTCAGTAGTTAGGCCCATAATCTGGATGTTATTTGAGACAAAAGCCTCTCATTCAAATCCGATGTAAGCTAGATTACTGTAATGTTGTCCTGTCAGGGAGTACACGCCACACAAACTACTTACAGTATATTTAGAAGGCAGCAACCAGAATTGTTACTAGGAGCAGAAAATTTGAACACATGACCCCAGTTCTCTGTTCACGCTACTGGTTTCCATTCAGACTGACCTTTAAGTTCTTATAATACATAAAGCACTTAAAGGTGAAGCACCTAGCTGTTTGATCACGATGATTAATGTTGACAGTCCAAATTAGACCTAATTAGACCTAACCTAATTAGATTGCATAATTTGGGTCTCCTTCTAATCCCACATAGGTAAAATTACTCTTTGGCATATCTAAATTGCCCATGGTGTGTGTGTGTGTGTGTGTGTGTGTGTGTGTGTGTGTGTGTGTGTGTGTGTGTGTGTGTGTGTGTGTGCGCCTGTGCCCTGCGATGGACTGGCACCCCATCCAAAGATGTCCCCCTCCTTGTGCCCTAAGCTGTCTGGGCTCTACGCTCCACTGTGACCGTGCCATAGTATAAGCAGTTTGCAAGGTGGATAATGTCACTATGTCGCCCTTCAGGGAAAAGGCTGCTGCCATGAAACATTAGTCAGACTGTCAGAAACATCAACCAGATCATTTCTAGGTACAACCTGAATGCACAATTAAAGGCAAAACCACAACCAGGATGGGCCTCTCTTCAGTAGCACAGTGAACTAATCCTTTAAAGAAAGAGTGAAGAACAACCCAACCAGCTTTCAACTGGAAATGAATTACACAAGAGTCTCTCAGGAAGGACTGAAGCCAAAGGCAGTATGGCATCTTTGAGGCGTCTCAAGGCGATGGCGACTCACCGCCCGCAGGATCTGGTCACTCTGCTTGATGAGGTCCTGGATCTGCCGCAGCACACTGACCTTCACATCCTCCAGTTCCTGCTGCTGGGTTGTGGCATCAGCGATGCAGGTGCGGTACGTGGCCTCCGCCTCCTCGGCCTGAGATCACACACGGACAGATGGGACCCGTTTTAGCCCAGCAGCTTCATTACATGTTATACTCAGCCTTGGAGGCCAAACCAACTTCGGTCTTTCAATTTTTTGCACTCACTTTTACCTTTATGTCATTTAAAGTTTTTGATAATTCTCCCGTTTTTATAGCCAGTGATAATGGGCAGCAAGATCGACTCACACATACACAACACACACACACACACATACTAACAAAGTGACCTTGTTTCGGGCCTCCTCCTCCAGCCGCCTCTTTCGGTCCAGGCCCTTTCCTGAGCCACTGCCCCCACTTCCCTGCTCCTCTTCGGCCTTGCTGGCTACCGCCTTGGCCTTGTCGTACTCTTCACACCGGACCAGGTAGACCTGCTTTGCCTTGCGAAGGTTCACCTCAGCATCAATCTGAGGGATGGATGCACACACACTCAGAAAGGTTAAACGTACATCGCACACACACACATACACACACACACATACACACACACACATACAGAGGACAAGGGTATGCAGTCGTGTCTAATGGTGGTCTCTGGGTCTTTGCTGGGCCTCAGAATGTTGCTGGAAGGAGGAAATGTAAATTGCTTTTTTGCAGGTGCATAATTTACTGCGGCCCATTCTAGTCAGTAATCGACTGATGCTGTTTTCCACCCAAAAGTGACCTTCATCAGCCAGGTTTCTGCAGGAACATTAGACCAACCAGATGTGAAGCTGGGGCCGGAGACTCTCACCAGTTTCCGTCTGGCCCTCTGCCACTGCTCCTTGATGTCCTTCCGCTTCTTCTCATGCTCCTGCTTGCGGTGCGTTAGGGGCTGACGGGGGATGGACGAACATCGGGATTACGCGGAGCTGTGCGAGGTGGCGGCGGAGGTGGCGCTCACGGCTGCAGGCTCACCTGCAGGAAGGTCAGGCTGTGCAGGGAGACAGAGGAGTGCAGCATGCCGGAGCTCTGCTCCTGGTCCTGCTCCAACGCCAGCGAGTAGATGGAGAAAAAGGGCATGTGGGGCTGGCCGGGGCGAAAGGGAGGGAGACGTGTCACAGTCAGCGCTGCCCTCCTCCCCCATTCAGCTACACCATCATTTCATCGTGTCTCCACAGTCAGACATAATTGCTCCTTTATGTGTTATAATATTAAATATTATATATGGGTTTTAAATTTAATCTTTTGCATTGATTACCTGTGTTGCTTTGAAAGCAAACCTGAAGCAATCCTGAACTGGAGCAAACTGCACTAAACTGGATCAAACTGGATGGAGCAGGATTCAACCAGATACAGCCGGATTGGATGAAGAGGACGCGAATGCTCTCATACAGCACTCATGGTTACCTGTGCCAGGCTGTGCTTGCAAGACTGATAAAGCCTCTGAAGGCCTTTGGAAAACTCCATCTCTGTCCGACATAAAAGGAGAGAGAGAGGGAGGGAGTGAGTGAGCGGGGATGACCAAGTGGTCAAGAGGAGATGCCAAGCGCAGCTGAGTCACACCCACCCAGTGCGATCCTCTTCTCCACGTAGCTAATCACGTCCTTCATGTACTTGGAGATGCTCTTAGCGTAAGTGAGGGCAGACTCCACTCCACCCTCACTACGCTGGAGAATAATGTCCACCTCTTCTGCAGTCAAACCTAACGGAGACAGTCGGATACGGATCAGGCGAGCTGGGAGGGGATTCTAAATCTATTTTACCTTGCGTGCTAGCATGTATAATTCATGTTGTTATTATACCATTACACACAGTGGTGACACAGCTGTATCTTAAATACCAAATCTTAAGTTTGAACGCTGCTTACTTTACGGTTTCATGTATCTCTACGGCAATTATAACCAAACCTGTGGCCAGAAGTCTGGCAAGACAGTCATAAAGGAAAGCATTTTCTTAGCAATATGACATGAGCCGCTTATCGAGGAGATGAGGCACCACCTCGAGGACTGCCGCCTTTGTTGTTCCATCTGTCACTTCCTGTCAGACCTTTCACTTCCCTATGAGAAACAGAGAGGTGCGGCAAACTCTCGGCTCGAGAGGAAGCGAGCCAAAGACAGAATGTGATCCCTTACCAGTATCTGGCTGGTCACTTTTGGTCAGAGGTGCGTCTGTCCCCTGGCCTGCCACTCCATAAAGGTTCTCCATCGACTGGAAGGACATGCAGGTTCTCACAGAAGGCAGTATTTTAGGGGCAATGTAGCGATTAGATGTTTGAATAAGCTGGGCGTGTTCAGAATTCAGAGTGGTGTGAAGATGCTGGTGCACAGAGGCAGCCAGGTCCATGGTCCACTCAGAGGCGGCCGTGATGCACTCACCCTGCTCTTCTCCTTGGGCGGCAGGGCCAGAAGGGTACTGCTGTCCACTTCGCCCATCAGCAGCTCAGATACACTGACCAAGCCCGAGATGGAGGGAAGAAAGGAAAGAGAGAGAGAGGAAGAGATCAGAGAGAGTGTTGGGACTCAGGAACACAAAGTGTTTAGTTGTCCCCATGTGAAGAAGGGTCTGAGAACCAGGTGGACCGCAAGAACAGGGAGTCCCCGGCGTTTAACGTGCCTTTCAGGTTATTTCGGGGGGGGAGTCTGCTTGACGTCAAACACTGTGAGGGACATTTCAAAATCCCCCCCCACCCCCCCATTGGCAGAATCTCTTACAACAGAACGGTTTTGCAAAAACAAACACGTGGGGACAATAACCTGACTAATACGTAAGTGTCACAGACCTACAGCGGGGCCATGCCAGCAGCTCAGACTGTAAAACAGGAACGTGCAGCACTGTGCAGCACATCAGCCAATGCTGCACTCAAGCTCCACCCGCTGCCACTGTTCACTAAGCCGAAGTCTCTTTTCACACATGTGGCAAATACGGTTATCTACCTTGCTGATCATGGCCAGGATTACACTACAGCCAGGAGCAGAGGAACCTCATGCATGTCCTCCTTAAACAGGGAGATTAGCCCACTCATTTGAGGCCACTGTTGTAGCAGCCGGTGAAAATGAGGATGCATCACTACTAGAGGGGAGCGCCAGCACGCTAGCAGCATGTGAGCAGAGAGGCCCTGCCCCTCAAATTCACCATGACGACGCACAGAACCCATAATGCACTGGGTGGCTGCAACCCTCTGCTCCTGTGAGTCTTCCTCTTTCTCACCTTTCCTGGTCGGCTGTCCTCCCAACAGTACATCCCACTCTGCTACAAACCGTCCTCTATCCCCTGTTCACATTTGTCTTTCCTAGCAAGCTCAAGCCTGGTCCCTCCTTGTCTCTGCTCTCCATTCCTGTTAAGCAGTGTGCTGACTGAGGATTTCAGGGGTAAAACACCCCCCCCAGCCCCCAAACAGCTCACAGACTGCCCGCTGGAATTCTGATTCTGACTCCTACATCGGAGCAACGAGTGGCTCATTCTGAGCGAGACTCTGCCGTGACTTGGGCCATACCTGCTGCTGAAGGCCACGGCGATGGTTTCGATGGCTTTCTCAAAGTCCTTCTTGTCGGCCTCAGCACTGGATTCGAAGTGGAACCCTGGGGAGAGGGAGGTGGGACCCTGGAGGTGAGAACATCACCAACGTATCCAGCTGTGCTCCCTGCTGTCTGCTGTCTGTTCACAACACTGACTGACTGCTGTTCAAGACAGCTGAGGTTTTAACTGGGCGACAGTACCAGCAGGGGGCATAGCCATTAAGAAGTTTTCTTACTAAAATGTAAAGCCCAAGTAGCGTTTAAATTGCCTTAAACACAGATGTATAAGCATACATAAAAGGTATAAAATCTCATATCATGCAAGTTGTTTGACCAAAGTATTAACTAAGCAAATACATAAAAGTTGGACAATGTCGCCAGCCCTGTAACCGAGCTGGTGTTCCCACATTTATGGGCTTTCTTGGAATTTGAGCACACGAGGAGTGACAGTCTGGCCTCCCACCCCTCCGTCAGTACAATTTGGTGTGTTTTCAGACAGCGGCAGCCATCAGAAAACCAAGGTAAACACCAGCTACACATCAGCAGCCACCAAATAACTGTAACCCCAAATAAAAAAAAATAGCTCATATTTCTGCGGTATTTCATAAACTTGTGATTTAAAAAGGTCACCAGCATTAAAGATTTTCTGCATTAAAGTAAGGGGTTAGTTCTAAATGATGTAAAAAACTTGTTAAAGTTACATATTTTTCTCTAATGTCTAAGCTAAATTAATATATTTGGGTAGATGGTCACTGAAGTCTATCAACAATATATATTTATATCATATAGTTAATAAAATGCTAATTTTAACATTTTAAAATACAAACAGTACAGTTTAACTTAGGCTATGTTATTAAAGTATTTACTGAGGTTGAATCTAAATATAGCAGGGTTTTTTTAGGCCTTGCAGGAGTCAGAGTGTAAATCAAACTCTAAGAACAAAACTCACAGTGAGACGACCATGAAGTGAGAAAGAGCACTCAGAAAAGGATGTTAGAGATGGCACGAGGAAGGATGCTTACGAATTACTTTACAGCCAGAGTTAGGAATGGATTGTACTGAGGCTAAATCTTCCATGAACTTAGCTGGCTGTCTGTGCCATATATAGTCTTATTTTTAAATGTATTTATTTCTTTTTCCAGACATTTTTCTAAAAACAGGCAAAACCTGACAGCCATACAGGAAAATGTTGATATAATGCTTTGGTTCCAAACCCATCGTAGTGCCAAACCTTCCCTGGATTTGACTGGCCAAACAGCCGTCTCCCTTCCCTGTTGCTGACCTTTGACCTTGGAGATGAGCGTGCCCGCTGCTGTGAGCGTCTCCACTGTGTTAAGCAGCGGGTAGGTGCCGATGATCTGCCGCAGGTTACGCAGCACCTCCCCCAGGCACTCGTGGGCCGTGGACCGCCGGGCGTCCTGCTTGTCTGTGATGAGAACGAGAGAGGGCAGCAGGGGCACGACGGTTAAGGAGCTGAGAAAGGTGTTGGCTGGCAGTCGGGTTTCCAAGCTATTGGCCAATCTCTGTATTACACCACCGCGTTTTAGCGAATCACATGAAATGGCCATTTGTGAAATATGTGGAAAAAAAAAACATCAATGTAGAGATAAAATGCAGACCACACACACACACACACACACACACACACACACACACACACACAGATGCACACTGACGCACTGTGTGCCACCCTGACACTGTCACACACACACGTCTGAACCAAGGGGTAAAGTTTAAGGTTATAAACTATAAAAGCAGTATGGAATATGAACATCAGCTAAGAAACTGATGACAATAAGACAGCCAGACAGGGGTCTGTGGCCATCAAACACAGAGAAAGAGGCTAAATCAGCCCTCAGGCAGTTTAGATCATCACACCAACTGTCGAATGGTAATTTACAACTTGAGCCTGACTGACCCAACACAGGAAATGGCATGGATATAAAAGCCCAGTGGGGGAACAGTTCATTCCAGCCATGCTCCCATGCTTTGATGGGACAGGTCCCTCATACTGGTGAAGTAGGCAGAGAAGGATGGGGCTGCCTCCACCATCTGTGAAGTTTGATCACTTCCTTCCCCCATATAACGGTTCTTTCTCGTCTCTAAGCCTGTGCTGTGTGCAGACGTGAATTCGGGACGACACGCACTCTTAAACACACATACGCACATGTACGCAAATTTGAGGAAACCCTCTCAGTTTGACGCCAATCATGCTTTTAGGCAAGACAGACCGATCTCAACAGACTGTATGGGAGTCAAAGGGAGAAATCTATAGAGGAAGCATGGTCCATTGGCCCTGCAATGGCGCATATCACCCTGGAGTATATCCTAACAACACGAATGTTACCAAGTAAATAATCATTCAAACTAAAACAAATGTTCAACAAAGATCATTTAATCACAATCGCAGAAAAAAGTAAGCGTGATAACAGGAATAACCAGATTAAGTGCGTGATTTAATCCAACGCTGCCTCACTAACTGGAACTGAGTCACAAATTAGCACAAACAGTGAAAATGCTAAAGTTCTCATCCTAATCCTAAAATCTCCTCAGGACTACAGAAGAAGGGGACAACTGTATTTGCCTGTTGGCAACTCTTGCACAAGTTTGAGGCTACAAAAACAAGTCTAACCCTCCAAAATAACCTTAACATTAATCCATCCATCCATCTTCTAACTGCATATCCTGCTCAGGGTCAAGGAGGGGCCTGGGGCCTATTTTAAGCAGCACAGGGCTGTATTGTAATAAACACCTAAAATAAAACGGAAAATTTTTTTATGCCATTCTAGTATTAAAATGAACAGGGTCTAATTTTCTCCCTGAACATGATTATTGTGTCATTTCTTCAAATGTAAAATATCAGCATTAAAATGCCTTTGACGGAAATGAAGAAAAACAGCTAAAAACCCTGGAGAGGTTTTCATGGTATTATTTTACTTCTCACTTCTGAGCCTGCCTGGACCCTAGGCCACATCGTGTTAGGATGGGAGGGTGGGTGTGGTTAAATCCCCCACCCTTATCTCCACATGCACCCACCAGCCAGCACTGCCAGAAGAATGTAAACAGGAAGCCTCTTAGATGAAAATACTGGCGTTGAAAGGAAATGCTGTCATCCTGACAAGCCTTGGCTCAGACTAGTTCTTGTTCCCTCCAGTGGACCGTTTACACAATCAAAATCCGTCCCTGACAGACACACCGTTCCTACTCTCCCTTTCTGCCCATTCCACCTGCTTTATGAGCCCACACACCCTTGAGAAAGTACACGGTGATGTGTACGATATGCAAGACCATCGTCAGAGCAGGTCCCCTGCCACTTCCTACCGTCCCTCCACTGATACAGGTGAAAAAAGGCCAACTAGCTACCGAAAATCTCCTCAAAGATTGTGAGTTCTAGACAGCAGCAAGTCTTTCTAAATTATGTTTTGGAATTAGCCTTGCATTAAAGGTAATATTGCCGTTGGTGACCCCGGAGTCATCAGGTTGACTTCCCACTTCCTACTCAACACAAGAAGCGTGAACAGCCCTCATCTCCAAGTGCGCAGCAAATCATACCCCCCCCCCCCCCCCCCCCCCCCCCCCCCCCCCACCACCACAAGACACACAGTACAAAAGGACGCCCGGGCTGGGACGTGGTGGGGGGCGCGGGGGCGGCGCCGTCGCGCGCAGAAGAACA
>JAACJT020000036.1:10922914-10985226 GCA_009936485.2 Gymnarchus niloticus
CCCCCCCCCCCACTAGCTTGTCCCCTCCCCCAACACAGAGAGGAAAGCTGAGAAAATGGCCGCCGTGTTTTGAGCATTCGTGGGTGAGAAAGCGGCACTCATCTGCCGAAAACAAGAGCCTGGCTTCCTGCTGGAGTGCGGTTAGCCACAGAAGGCGAGATGTTCAACGTAAGAGGAAGCTTGAGCAAAACTAACCTCACAGCCCTCCCCCCGAAAAGACAAAGGATGGGGAGGGAGCACCGAGTGCATTTCCACTCCAACATACTGTATATATGTGCACACACATGTCATGTCACATATCTGCTGAAGAGGACTAGTGAAGGTACACTTTAACTACTCAGTATCTACAAGATAACCTACACTATTGACAAGCATACATTTGTATGAAGGCAAATATGAGCAGTACACATGAACTGGAGTGCATAAAATATTAAATTTTTTTCACCACAATATTGAAGCCAGTTAAAATAAAACGCAAATTGTGAGTTGTCCTCATGTCAAGATCAAAACCAGATTATAATTTCATCTGAACAGAAATGAGAACATTCAGGTAACCATCCAGTAGGGGTATTAGTTTAAGACCAAGAGGTACATGAGCTCAAAAACCAGAAGTTGTATGAACTCAAAACCCAGATGGTGTATGTGCATAAAGATGAGGAAACATACTGGGTTATGACCTTGCATCAGCACCCATCTCACCTTCTCCAACCACCACATCTTTCAGTTTCTCCACAGCTTCTGCAAATCGGGCCACGTCCTTCAGCAGGGCTGGGATGTCCTCCACCTCGATGGGAGCCCCTTCGGGGATCTCCAGGGTGGGGCTGTGGGCAGAAGACGTCCTACTGTGGCCCTTTCCGAAGCCCCAGGTGCCTGTAGGCTGGATGGAGAAGCCAGCGGCACTGGCATGCCGGCTGAGGCTGGTCGGCCTCCTGAGTGTGGCCCCGGGGGAGGGACACCCGGCCAACCTGCTATGCAGAAGCGAGGAGCCGGGGGCACCAGAGGTGGGAGAGCAGGACACCTCCAGGTGGCTGGCTCCAGGAGCGGGGCAGGCTGATATGTCTGTGGCATCCCTACGGGGGTTCTGCTCCTGGACAACAGTGAGCTGGGGTGGGTTAAGGGGGTAGGAATAGAGAAAGGAACAGAGAGACAGAATACCATGACCGATCCGAGACAAACTCATCAAATGCTGAAATCCTGCGGGGCTCCTGAATAATCATGTGTAGAAGCCAGGGAGTGAGGGGCCAGTTAGAAGACCACTGAAAATTACCCCACCCACAGGGAATGTCTGCAAGAGGCTGGAAGTGATAGTAACCTGCTCACAAGGCAGGCCGTAAGGTAATGGAAATTGGAGAGGAGTGGCAAATTAAAGTAAATTCGTTTCACTACGACTGTTAATCTCTGCTGATGCTTTTATTAAGGCTTTTTAAAGTATAAAATGTGTGCTTGCAATGTTTTGCGGTCAATTTTATAAGGACATCAAAGAAGTAGTCCACTGTTTTTAAAACATTCAAAATGGGGGGCAGAAAAACACACAATCAGAGAGCAGAGGATCCAAGACAAACTACAGAGACACTCATAACGAATGTTCTCACTGAGCACAGTTGACTTGCAGCGGAAATACAACTCTGTGATCAGGCTTTACATCAAGAACACCCAACAGGATGAGCTGAAGTGTGACACACAGGGCTGTTGTGTAACACTGACTGCACACCCCAGTAATGCTTTAAAAACATATCCCTTTAGTCTGAAGAACTACTTTAAACACCAGCTGCCCCTTTTATGCTTCTCTATATATAATTCATCCTTCCATTTATACATGATATTTATTTATTTATTTGGCAAGGGCTTTTGTCCAAAGCTACATACATCAAGGTGGATGTGTCACAGTATGTAGCACAAGAGCTACCTTAGGCAGAAATACAAAAAGGATTGGAGAATGCGGGCATCGATCCCGCTACCTCTCGCATGCTAAGCGAGCGCTCTACCATTTGAGCTAATTCCCCTACACGAATCCATGGGAACTGGGGTAACTTAAGGCTATGTGGCAGTGCTCAAGGTTTTCAAACAGGCGAATTGTTTTGATGTTCACGCAAGGAACCTTTGGAGTTTATAAATGAATTTTATTAACCTTAACAGATCCCCAGCTTTTCCAAAAAAAAAAAAAAAATAAAAAAAAAAGACTTCCCCTAATGTTCGCCAGAGTGGCGACGGCCACCGATGGAAAATTCCCGTGCAATACCGCGGCCGACCGATAGAGAGCGTCCCAGAGACCCACGGGACACCTGTTAGACAATAGCGAAACTCAGCTTAAGCACTGTAACGTTTTAGATAATTAAAATGCAGCCTTTTGCAAAATTTTTCTCGTACTTATATTCATATTGAACGGAATTCCTCTATATTGGCGCTCAAAGCCGATATAAAAGCTTTCAGAAGAAGGGTGATAAAACGTATCAAGATAAAGAAATTTTAAATTAATTCACAATTACTACAGTAAACTGGGAGTATTTCTTTAATACCAACATTTGGACTGTTCCGTAAATTTCATTTTACGGGCTTTTTAAATCTTGAACGTTTTGCTTAATATAATAGTCTTCGTTACTCAGCCTTAGCTTGCGGAATTGATATTAAGTCCCGACCATGTGCATATCATTGCAGACAATACCCACAAACAGAAGGCTTCTTAGTAACTGTAAGCGCATCAGATTACTCGTGTCAACTTCATACTAAAGCAGTTCTGGTTTATTTGGGCATAGACTGCTAACAGCTGGAGCGTTTGGGAGTTTTTTTTTTTTGCAGTTACACAAAAAGTTGCCCTAGTGCACAGCCATGGCATTCTAATAAACGACTCTGGGCTGGCGTCTACTTCCCAAAAGTGGCACAAGTTAGGTTTCTATTTCATAAGCTCTCTGTTTTTAAATATTTTAAATCCCTCCATTATAGCGGTATGCTTCTATGGTCTGTCAGACTAGAACTCGACAGACGTCAGAGCCAAGTGGTCGGATGTTTGCACTGTGTCCGACTTGCCAAGCCAACTGGCTGGCAGGCAGCAGGACTCACGAGTAGAGGACAGAGAGCCCCATCGATACCTTGATCCCCGCAGCGCACCCAGAAGGGGATCCCCACAACACCTTCTTAATGGGATGCTGAGCCACTTACGGATGAATTGTGAGGTCCCGGGCTTCCCGTCGGACTCCTCTTTGATATTGAATTCGTTTTCGTGAGCTCCTTCCTCTTTCTGAACATTTTGAACCCGGCGGTCGCCCCACTCCTTACTTTTATCTTTTCGTATTTTTAAAAAGTGTGCCGCCAGCCTTGCCGCTCTTCTCCCGATGGTTGCGGTCTTCGGCCCCGAATTCAGGAGCTCGGCTGCCCCATCAAGGAGGACCTGCGGCGTTGCCGTTCACCGTCTCAGCCCCTTCCTGCCGTCACACCATCGGCTACACGTTGACGTCCTACTGCCGCTCTGTCACAAGCATATGCTTCAACATCCGCTGCAGAGCAACAGCTCTTTTTCCCGCAGACTTTCAAGAGTAGAGAAAAAGGCAGACATGTGACGGGCTTAACTCGCCTCAACTGGGGTGTGTTCGACCGAGACGAAAGGAGGTGTTAACTCAAAACTAGTCCCGATACGGAGAATGTTAACTTAACCTGCTGATGGTATAAATGAAGCTTCAAAACCCATGGTGGGCGGGAGTATCCTAAACTAACTAATCAAATTTAGCACTAAATGAGGCTTCAAAACTCGTGGTGCGTGGGAGTATCCCGAACTAACCAATCAATGCTGGTGCTAAATGAGGCTTCGAAACCCGTGGTGGGTGGCAGTATGCTGAAATAACCAATTAACACTGGCTTAGTTCAGGATACTCCCACCCACCAGGGGTTTTGAAGCCTCATTTGTCGCATCAACAACTTAACCCAGCCCCACCACCGAGCCGTGGTCCAGGTGGCTCTCCTAGGCACCAAATGTGTTGCACTGTATCAACGTAGCAGAAACTTAAGGACTGTCAGGGACGTCAAATTAAGAATGATTTCGGGTATGGAGTTAAAAAACATTTTAGGTTAGTTTAGAAAAAATATAAAACTGAAATTATTTCTTGAGTCGTTGCTAAATTATGTGGTCTGATAAATTGTGGCTAGAAATTTGTACAGCCGTGAAAATTGAGGTAAAATAATTTATTAAGATTTATGTTAACATGTATCCTAGTAGTGTAATTCCTACTCTGTTAAGGAAACCCCTTGGGGTATTAGAGCAAGATTGTAAATGAGTTTCTCCTATCATCATTAAGTATTCAAGTTAACTAATTAATGTTTTATTCACACGGAACCGGAGTTATATTCAGAGCCGATATATTTCGACCACTGTCAACAGATGCCAGAGTTTTATTTAAAGTTAGTTATCGACGTTGCACCTTACTGTCACATTATTATAAACGTAGGGACAATAGTGCTAGCGGGTTTCATTTTCATATTTAGACGGTAGTGCTGCACTAACATTGAAAGACGTCGAAGGCAGAATCCAGTTTGTACTGTACGTATCCCTTCCTTCGTTTCCGCACTACACTGACTCAGCAATGCCTGGAAATAGCAATGATACTTCATTTACTGTATGACATTTCAGAGCCGTGGCAGATGATCATCCTCCTCGCTCTGGGCCTTTTTCCAGCTTTCACGAGTACGCAAGCATTGGCTGTTTACGGTTAAAATGTATACATTGTCGAGTACTTAAATATTTCTTCGTTGCCCAGAATACTGGACAATTATATAAGGCATCCATTCATTTTAGACAACTTCTCGCTTACTATATGGTTGCAATGAGTCAGGAGCCTATCCCAGAAAACACACTTGCATTACGGAAATCAAACTCAGCTGAACAGGCATGTGATCCAGCTTGTATTACAGGGGATACTTTTGAAACTAAATGGAGAAATTAGATCAATTTTTCCAAGCAGTTTTATTTAAATAAATGCTGAAACAGGCAAACCAACACAGCTAATCATGATCAAATAAACAGAAGCCACTTCAGCAATCCTGAGCCTTTATTAAAGATCAAGACTGCCATACAAGACATCTTCTGTGTAGAAAACAGTGAATTAGTCAAAAAGGCACAACTGTTTACAACACAACTTTAATCTAAATAAATATACTGAGGGGAGAAAAGAACAAAAGTGCTGAACAGTTTGATGATGTCGTAAAAAAAAATACAATCAGTAGCACAATATTTATAAGGAGAGAGACCAAAGTGTCAGGCTAATGCATGGTGAAGTTTCTGTGGATGTGTGTGAAGTAAAGCTCGAAGTGTGTCCATCTGCACTCTGTGGAATGGATCAGCCTAGAACAATAACTATACAAAAAAAACAACTTAAAACTTTCTTTCTAGCAACACCTGGGTATATTCCATCAAGCAGGCTTTACAAATCCTATATTACAGAAAAGTAAAAGCCCCACTTCAGGATTTGTCAATTCCCTGAATTTCTCCAATCAGAATTCAGGTACATGTATAGGATTTGTTAAGTATCAAGTATAGGAATTGTTCAAGTATAGGATGTGGGCTTTCAGGATCTGAATCTCAACAAATCCTGAAGTCAGTCTTTCAGTTTTATCTATAGAATATGTTAAATCCAGTTTCAGGAATATCCCTTGGGCTAAAATTATACAAAGGTTGCAGGCTCCTTACTTAGAATGAATTATATCAGTTATTTTTGATCAAAAGTTCCAGCCAGAAAACGCTACCAAGCCAGCTAAATACCAGGTTTTACCCATTTTTTTCCTGAGTATTTTAAAACAGCCAGTGACTTCAGGTACAGAATATTTTGGTATCATTCTGCAGGCTTAGTCCTGGCTGTGAAAACAAAGAATGAATGTTAAATTAAAAACATGAAGATAACGAGTCAGTATGTTAGGAATTAGCACAGGACAGTGCAAAATATTTGGTGCCAGTTTACAATTCATAAAAAGTGAAGCCCCTAACGAGACTTTGTTTAAAGTTTTACTGTAGAATAATACCATAATCTAAAATTTAGAATATTTAATACGTATAAATAGCAGTAATAATGAGAATACAATAAATGTCATTTTCTTTACAAGAATAAAAGATATGAGGTTTGATCTTAAAATAAAAACTTTTTAAATAGTTTGTGTACTTCCAGCACATGCAACGACTCAGAAACAGATTTGTTGAGCTACAATACAGGTCGTAAACAGTAGTGAGCGCTACCTTCCAATTTGTTCTTATTGTGCATATATTATTGCTCAAGAAAGCGTTATGGAGGAGAGTGGGACATTTGTAGGGTTTTTTCTGGGCTCTTATTACATCACTAGCATCAGAACAACAGGTTTTATTACCCAGGTAACAATAAAAACTGAACTCTTAGAAACCATTTAAAACGACATTTCCCTGAGAATTTCAAGGGCTGAACAAGAATGAAAGAAAAGCAGTCGTCTGCAGATATCTGAGAACTGACAATGAATGCACCATCACAGCCAAGCATGACTCCATAGCTTCCAGTGCTTTAGATCTGCTATTCTGGGGGTTCTGAAGCCGTGGGCCCCAAATCTCCAAAAAGGCTATTAAATCATCTAGCAGCACAATACCATCAAGATCTTCAGTTTGTCATGGTCATCATAAAAACACTGCTTCTATACAACACAAACATTAGAAGGCACTGTCAACATCAGGCAACTCAGTCGCAACAGCTAGCGTCACGGCTATGAAGAGTGATGAAACAACAAAGGTCAAAGCTGAAGCACGGAACTTAGTGAGCAAGGGTCTTCATGCCGGGTGCAGTCATGCTCCTTCTAACCAGTCGCCATCCGCTCCATCCCAGGCTGCCCATTGCCACACAGACAACTATAGACTTCCAGTGTAGTTCTTTGGGCAGCCAGGATACATGCTGGCATTGAAGTACTCAAGCGTACACATGTGAAGGCGTGCAAGCACACACATACATGTGAGCACAAACAAGCAGCTTCTCTTCCAGATTTAAATGAAAACTGCTCTAAATTAACATTTATTTTTCCAAGCACTTCTCATTCTACTGGATGTCTTCCACCACAATGGCAAGTATCATTCCAGGTTCACGTGCACCAATCCTATGAACCCATCCTTAATGGAGGAATGTTGAGAGGTGGGCCCAGACATCTCTACTCATCATAATCTACCACTACAAGTTTAAAATGAAACACAATACTGAGCCAATAGGGTCTTAGGACACTAGGGGGTGCTGGGAAACACCATTAAGTTGGCTCCCAACCAGGCAGCCAGTACTGGATCACAGACTGTCGGCCGAGGTTGGCATGAAACCGACTGTCAAGTGCCTCGCGCACATCCAGAGCATCTGTACTGCAGTGGCTGCTCTGGAAGGAGTGGGAGTACCAACCCATACCTGCAGGGCCTGATGGGTAAGGACATGAGGAAGAAGTGGGAGAGTAAGTGGCTGAGGAGGGTACAGCAGAAAAAGAAGGGCAAGAAGGGTAGGAGGACAGGTGAGGGGGCAGCTGGGGGCAGGGCCGGTCCAGGGAACCAAACAGCATGTCCTCAGGAGAGATGCCGTGGAAATCCAGCTGGGGTTGCGGGATCCCAGGATGCAGGCTGAATGGCATTCCCAGAGTGCCCCCTGCTGGCTGAGGTGGGCCACCCAGGCCCTGGCTACCACCACGGTCATCGTCGGCATCACTGCCTAGGGAAGGTGAGGGGCTGCTCAAGGTCAGGTCCAGGATGGTGTCGTCGGGATCGCTGCAGGGTGGGGGCCGGCAAGGAAAGGATGAGGTTGGCTGAAGCCTCTGCTGCTCCACCAGCTGACGTCGCAGCTGCACCTCCTGGTCCATGTGTAGGAGGACATCGTGGACCCGCAGCACGCAGTTCTCAGGGATCCTGATCCCTGGGTGGCAGGCGGAGGGGTTCTCGTCACCTTACAGCCGGCAGTCAGTTCCTACACACACGCCCACACTCACACAGACTCACCGACTTGCTTATTATGCTGTTTCGTCTTGAGGCGGACAATCTGCAGGATGCTGGAGCTGGTGATGTCAGCAACGATGTCGGCCACACGCTTCCACACGTGCAGCAGAGAGCCACACAGCATGTGGTAGCGCCGCAGACGCATGCCCAGCCAGCACTCCTGACCCTGGGTCAGCAGCTTACAGCGGCCGCTCCTGAAACAGAAGTGCAGTCACATGCAGGCCTACAGACATGCTTTATACGTAAACTATTACAGTGGAGTCCAACAGATGCACAAACCGACTGGCATGGCTGCACTTTGTTAGAGACACAGAGTACTGCTTCTCCCAGAATTCCTTGGCTTCATCAGGTGTAACCTGAGAAAACAACACGAGTGTCAGTTACAAACCATGACCTGTATCACTGGTTTAAGAAACTGACCATGGCAGAACCAGTACCACCCTTATAAACATGTTATTGTTTGTCCTACCACTAGGGGTCACCACAGACTACATAAAAATCCAACTGCTATTAAGAGTCCACAATACTAAGGGTCATACATCCTGCAAATACAACAGTACTGCTTGAGCACCCTGATGGCCGAGGCTCACCTTGCGGTACCTCCTCAGAAGGTTTTCCACACTCTCTGGATGGGCCTGCCGGCCAATATTGGGCTTGTACAACACCAGGTTCCTCCCCCGGCCCTGTTCAGCCAGCAGCACACATGGCTGGTTCCTCTGCAGCTACAGGAAAACATGCAAACCTTATTCAGCTTCAGTGTGGTCCTTCAGGCAGGCTGGATTGACAGTGGAAGCACGCAACAGCATTCGTCTCGGCTGAACCTTGGAGCTCGACTGAACTAACGGCGTCCATGGCTGAAGTTACTCAGCCAGAAAGGCAGAGCAACACCATGGCTGTGCAGGAGGAGGGACCTCGTTCTTCACTTTAAACATGCCGCCTTTTCATTTTGGAGACTTTTCATATCGGTATATATTTACAATACTTCAATCCCTTGGCTGTTTTAAGCCCGGGGTGCTGGAATGCAAACAGCTGACCTTGTGTGACAGGTAGAAGCCCTCTTCAGACCCCTTCAGTGTCTGTGCCCGGCGGTATGCCTCGCTCCAGGGCAGCCCACGGTCCACACTGACCTGAGAGACAGCAGATAGTCATGGCCGGCCTCAGGGCATTGCTCCCCAGCCCAGCTCTGTCTGTAGCCAGCCGCTACCTTGTAGAGGATCACTTGGCCCTCCTGAGGGTTGCCTGGGGTGAGGAACTTCTCCTGGGTCTCCTCGTAGATCTCGTCGTTGCCGGGGGCAAGGTCTGCAGAGCACACAGTGATATAGCCTTTGTCAGCAGGAAAGGACCAGCCTACCTCAGATTGGATGATTAGCAAAAACACATGGGGGGGGGGGGGGAACCCTCACACACTTCCTTACCCAGAATGCCCATGTCGTACTTTCCATCCTTTTTGTCCTTTTCTATCAGATAGTCAAAGTTGTCGCTGAAGTACTGGAAAAGCGAGTTCTGCTTGTGCACCTCCAGGCCCAGGATGCGGTTGAGGAATTTGGTGATACTGCAGTCTGGGGGTGGTGAGATGACACCACATCCCTCAGCACAATTTGCCCAGAGCTGCCCCTCCCCCCCCAAAGACACACTGACTGAACCTCAACCACAGTCTCACTTACCCTGAGGCCCCCCCACCCTGAGGTTTATGCTGATTAAAAAAGAAAATTCCTGCAAATTTTTTAAAATGGAAAATTCAATGGTACCTGATTACGGTCACATAAGTCATCCGACTGATTAAGTACTTTATAATTTCCAGACTATGCACAATTAGGTAGCTACAGGACTGATTAATCTTAATTACAGTACAAATTTGTCTTCATTCAAATATTAGTTTGTACTATTTTGCCAGAGGGGGAAAGGATGGTCAAATCAATGAAAACTTTTTTGGCACAAAATAGTCTCTTTTCGTGGAAGAGTGTGTGTGTGTGTGTGTGTGTGAATAAAAACAGGTTTGCAGCTGGACCTCATTAACAGAGGGTATTTTGAGAAGTGAGCTACCTTTCTCATTGGTGAAGGACTCCTTACAGAAGAAACCTACATCTGTTAGACCGCACTTCATGTCTGGAAGACAAGAAAGACGGTAATTATACCGTCACATGTGTGGACACGCACACACATAGACACACGCGTGGACAACACATGCTGAGTCTCACCTCTGAAGAACATGGCATCGCCTCCCGGGTAGCCCTTCGGAGGTGGTACCTTGCTCTCTATGTGACCCAGTATAGCTTTGGTGATCTGGTCCAGTGCCCTGGTGCCATACTGCACAGCGACATCAATATTAAGATTCAGGTCTAACGAACCGATCTTGGTCAGGCCAAGATCCTTCCCCGTGTGCAGCCATGGCAGCGTGCAGCCACATGCAAAACTCTCACCTTGTTTTCAAAGTTGAACTTGCTAAGGTCTCTGGACTCTGTGGCTCGCCGGTCTCCATGGGTCAATGCTCCCTGCATGTGAGAGAAGAGGAAAGACAGGATGTAGCCACCAGGGGGTGCTCTGGTTGCCATGAGATGAGGACCCACCATCAAGGCAGAAAGCCCAATATGTGGGGCAACTAAAAGCTCCAAAATTTGCTTTGTATTAAAAAGTTAACTCGGAGCAAGTGGTTTTAGTTATTATAGAAACTTTTTTGGAGAAGCCCAGTGTAAAATCCTCTATTGTACCTATTGCAAAACAGCCAGCAGAACAGGAAGGAGGAATGAATGAATAAATAAAATAAATAAATATAAGTGTTTGCAGCACATAGTGGCATAATAGGAGCCTGACACAGATGTCCACGAGTTGGCAACGTACCAGGCTCTCCAGCCGCTTGGCCACTATGGAGGCGAAGCGACGCTCTCCCGCCAGCTCCGAGATGAGGAAGACGTACTCGGGGGCCGTCACCTGGTTGGAACGGTGCGTGCGACCTGAGAGAAGCAGACAAGAAGGGATGAGGAGAGACAGGGACACAGGTCACTCAGCCACAGGGGGGCCCTCCACAGGAAACCCTGAGGAAAGGCACGGCAAACCCTTGCTTGACATTGTGTCACCTTGACCCAGTGCACTATCACCAGGATGTCCCCCCCTCTGCTGCTCACCAAACTGCTGGATTGCTCGGTCAGCGCTCCATGGCAGTTCCAGGGTCAGGTGGACCCTCCGGCGCTGGTTCTTGACCCGCCTATCGGCCTGCAGAGAGATGCCAGAGCTGGCCGCCTCTGAGATGATGGCCACCAGCTATGGGGAGACAGTGGGTGGCTTGTTATGCCAGCCTCCAGGTTCCACAGAAACCACACTGCGCCTTGAAACTTGCTGCAAATGCTTGTCAAGGTGTCTTTCAACCAGTAATGAAAGCTCTAATTATTTTTTTTAAATTCCTCATTGATTAGAATAAATGTTTTTACAATCATGAGGACACAGGTCCGTTAGAGAAATGCACTCAAGTCCACATAATTACTTTATTCATGCAGCTGAGAAGCTCTTCTGCTGATGAAGCTGTAATTGTGGGGGTCACCCTCACCTTCTCGCCACTCATGAAGCGCTCCTTCTCTCTGATGTTGATGTGGTCAATGGTCAGGCCCTGCTCTGCCCGAGACTCGTACCGCACACTGCTGTTGGCCTGCCGGACCACCCGGCCCTTCCGGCCCGTCATCTGTGCAGGGGGCAGGACGAGAGTCAGGCCGAAGATCAGGGGCCACTCGCGGAGTGGCTGCCCGGCCAGTGTCTTACCTCAGAGACCTTCTCTGGACCACCGAAGCGGTCGATCAGCTCGTCCAGAGTATTCAGGGGCAGCTCCTTCCCCAGCGCGGAAACTTGACTCAAGAGCCTGCACTTCATCTCCTCTAACTTCACTGCAGAAGAGAAAAAGACGACAAAAATCTATGTGAACCGATGCAGTGCCCCCTGGTGTACGGGGGTGGCCTCAGGCAGTAATCTGCTCTGGCCCAGGAATGACCACCTCTGGGACGGGATTTTAGCCGAGTGGAATACTTTAAGTTATGCTTATATCCATATCAAAATGAAGCCTCGCCTGCTGCTTCAAATATCAATTAACCCACTCATGCATGAGTTTCTACTCTTCCTTCACGATTAAAAAAATATCCAAAGTGATTTTTACTCCAGGCGTGCTTTTAAAAATGTGTGTGTATTGTACTGCATGTATTTGAGTACATCACTACGAGTAACACAGATCAAATCACTCATAAGTCTGACAGTGAAACACAATTGAAACCTTGCTCCTTTTGGGGCAACATCCCCTAAACAGGATTCCGTGCAGCTTTTAACTTGAAAATGTTCCAAGTATCGGATAAATAGCTGTCCCCTATAGTAAGCACCATACATGAAAGGGTTAAGCACACAAAGTTCATAACACATACAGAACTACATTAGTCAGAGCATGGCAATCTCCTCCCCAAGAACAGCTCGCAGAGACGGAAAGCAGGGCGTGCTGGGTAGCACTTCTGCAGACGGCGTACCCGAGTGACACGTGGTGTGGTTGACAAAGATGACGTCGTCGTTGTTGTCCAGTAGCGAGTCGGGTGAGGAGTTGGAGTCGCTGTCCAGGCCATCCGAGTCACTGCTGCTGTCGTCGCTGATGTTGATCACACCGCTGGCCTCTGCACCGTGCTTTGGGTATTTCAGCGGACGGCCCTTGGACTTTCCTGGACAAATGCAGGCAGGCGTGGAGGCGGGTGCACGGAGACAGCATTTCAATGGCGGCTCAGGTGACAAATGGAAATTTGGGGGGAGGGTCCAGGGGCCACAGAGTGACTCACGCTTTCTCTTGGTTCCTACACTCTTCTCCCTCTTCTGCTTCTCCGAGGGGAAATGCTTCTGCACCAGTGATTGAAACACACCCCTGCAAGATAGTCACGGGGACGACTGTTACCATCTGGGCCACCCTCACCTGTTACAACCACAGACACCGATGAAGATGCCCCTCAGGGCAAGTGCCTCATGCGGGGGCCACAAGCTACCCAAACACTCACTCTGCGGCTGACACAAATCTGTTCAGGTGGCCGTCGTTCTCATCTAGCACTTCCCGGGTTCGCGCCTCACCCGTGGACTGCAGACCAATGACTATGCACTGTGTGTGGGGTTAGAAACAGAGCTCTCCATCAGACCCGGCTGACCTGCGTGGCTCCCCCGCTGGGCCCGGAGCCGAGCGCTCACCTTGCCCTGCTGCAGAGCCGCCTCTGCCAGCTCCACCAGCCTTCGAACCTTGGCCGCGATGCACAGATACTTGAAAAAGCGCTGGTGCGCTGACCAGAACTGGCCCCACAGAGTCTTGCGGGAGACCAGACCCAGCAGGTCTGCCGCCTGCAGGAACACGGCTAAGGCCTCCGCCCACTGCAGGACGTCCCGCAGAGTGTTAGTGAGACGCACCGCTACTCAAACCCGGGCCCCCATCCACCTGCAGACTTACCAGTTTAGCAGCTTTGTTGTAGACCAGCTTGAAGTCGTCGTCCAGGCCGATCTCCTCGATGTGGAAGGAAACGCCTGAGAAGCTCAGCTGGCGGGCGATGTACATGCCACTCACCTTCATATCCATAGCAACAATCTCCATGGCACCTACACCCCTGACATGCATGTGGACAAGAATTCAGCACAAAGGCAGGTGAAACCACGAACCACAACCCCCCCCCCTCCCCGAGTCAGGAAAGCCCATCACTGACCTCTTCTCAATGGCCTGGAGGAAGTGCTCAAAGGTCTTGAAGGGAGTGCCCTCCCCCCAGATGCCCAGACGGCTCATGTAGATCATGTTCTTTGGCTCAGAGGCTCCTGCAGGGGAGGTGGATGGAGGGAAGGACAGACAGACAGCAGAGCTCTTATTCAGCTGCATGGGCCCTAGGCAACAGGTGGGGTAGGGTTTTTTTTTTGGCGATTACCATTTTTATTGCATTTGGACACCACCACAGAACAATAACATGCACAGCACAACACAAATAAAAACAAGAGCAGTAATAAAATCTGTAATAGCAACAGTAAAGATAATAGCAGTAATTACTGCAAAGGAGAGCGGTGTGTACACGCCCACATAAACACGCAACCAATCAGGTGAAAATGCTGAGCAGCGCTGGCTCCAAACTGGGCTGTTCAAATCTATTTATTAAACCTGCAAGGAGAATACAGAAAACGTCAAGGAAGAGAGGAGCCGAACAGGAAGAAGCCCCCACTGTACCTCTAATGCTCAGCCGGGGGCCTCCCACTGCTGATCTGATTTTGCCAAATGGTTTAATTTGAAAAGCATTATTAAAAAATTAATTTGAGCCAGCCAGGCCACCTTCTTGGGGGTGGCTACCCTGCCCAGAAAAATGCAACATGAGGGAATGCAGCAGATTTAGGTGCAACACTTATGGGGAACCTTAAAAAAAAAAACAAAAAAAAAAAAACACCAGCAACCTGCACATGTGACTGACCCGCTCGTACCTGTAGCACTGGCGTACACCACCCGGGCCAAGGGCAGCTTGCTCTGCAGGTCCAGCACCGCCTTGCCCATCTTGGTGGAGGTGGCATTTTTGGCTTTGTGGCACTCGTCAAACACAATCTGGGTGGCAGTCAAGGACAAAATGAAATGCAAAGTGGCATGGGACAAGTGCCGCCTGTGACACGATTAAAGAGGATCAGAGGGAAGAATTAGCGGCTGAAAGGAAAAGGATACGACTCCATCGAAGTTGGGCCCGCACCAGTCCAGGATCTGCTTCAGCCGGGTCCGCAGCTGGCTGCCTGTCTTGCTCTTGCCTATGAGAGCCGAGTAGGTGGCAAACAGGATGCCCTCCGAGGTGGCTGTGTCACCGTACTTAATCTGGGGGGATAACGAGACCCCGTAAAACATCAGCAGTGCTGACCCACAGGCACAGCACAATGATCAGAGTAATGAGCAGCCAACCTGGCCATAAACACAGGTCATAAAGCAGCAGACCAGGGAGAACAGGTAGACAGGCACCTTGTTTAAGGCGTGCACAGGGATGCTGGGGGCTTCTATGTCTTTAAGGTCTCTCTCCGCGTCATACTTCAGGTCATTGGAAACACTGAACCTAAGAGCGGGCAGAGGAAGGTCAGGTGGAAAGGCCAGGGTGCGAGAGTCAGCCGCAGAGCAGCATGGAGGGGCCAGTGACAGCGCCCACTCACCACAGCGCCTTCCTGCGTCCCCTCAGAAAGTTTTCCAGGATGATCCCAGCCAAGGTACGGCCTTTGCCCACGCCGGCGCCATCCCCAATCAGGAAGCCGGCCCGCTGGCCGTTCTGCAAGATCAGCTCGTGTTGCTGTTGTGGGGGGGGCAGTACAGTGGTGAAAACACTTCACACTTGCCCGCCCCCAGACATAGCCACACGCCCGCACGCCCTCCGCACACACCTGACAGCTGTAGATGACGGCCTCCAGCTGCAGGGCAGACAGCAGTCCGTTGTTGATGGTCCTCTCAGGGATGCACAGCATATAACTGATGTCAGGTGGGGGCACACTGGACAGTGTGCTGGTCTCCACCACGATGTCCGGGTGTGAGACACCTATGGTGGCTACAGAAGCAGGAGAGGAGTAAGGCATCCCAAATGTTCTGGGAGGTGGGGGGAGTTGGATGTGCCGGAGCAGCACGCACATTTAGATGGTCGGTACTCAGCATAGGTGTCTGCATAGCCAAGCTCCTCCGTCTCCTCCTCGTCGGCCTCCTCTTCCTCCTCTGGGGCCGACGGAGTCTGAGTCTGGGAAGGCAGTTACGAAAAGGTAAGGCTGACATCTGCGGGGCCAACAGTGTAGAGGAAAAACAAAACAGACGTGCCGCCGGGCACCTTAAACGTGGCCGGGGAAGCTGCGGTGTCCTCCAGGCCGGCAAGCAAAGCCGTCCGACCATCCTTCTGCAGGACAGAGGGACCAAATCAGCCCAGAGTAATGGTGGAACATAAAGGAACGGAAAGTGCTGAAGGGTGCTTGAGAGACAGGACTCGCCTCCGGCTGGCCGTGACCAGCCACGCTGACCTCAGACAGCAAGGGCAGGGTGCAGTCCTGGGTGACGTACTCTGACAGCGAGTCAGGCGACGAGGGTAGCCATGACATGTCGACATCGGGAAACTCCTAGGAAAAAGGTACAGGTCACAGAAAAGGCATTAATGCCATTAAACTATACAAAGAAGAAGAGGAACTCTGACGGTCGATTGTAACATTACATTGTCACGTCACATTTATCATCATACATGAGAACACAATACAATACAATACAAGCCGGGCTCTATTTTTAAATAGAGTCTCAAAAAAGGAAGCAATGGGGAAGCAACAGACAGAGGCGTGCACCCTGGCACTGGCCGAGGCGCGCTGCTCAACGCTCATGATAGTATTTTCTTTCTGCATTCTCAAAGCCATCGTTCCTGCCTAGATGAAAAGGTTAGGCTGCATTTACTGAGAAGTCATAGGGCCCATTGACTGGCGGGAGGCAAACTCCCCACTCTGATCCATGAGGTCCATCCATATTAAATACTACTTTCATTCATACCATGTATGTAAACTGACAGGCAGTCACTGATTTACTAGGGTCTGGTCAAGTGTGCAATCCATTGGTTTGGTTTAGGGACATTCATTGGTGGGAGTGGAGGCAAATTTGGATTTCAGCAAGCAATGTATGTACACGTCACATATACACACATAGACTAAACATATAACTTGCCAACACACAGAGGGGAAAAAAAAAAATTTATAGTTGCTTATAAAATTGAATAGCTTCCATCACCCGACACATATTTCAAGAGCACTGCATTTGAAAAAAAACTGATTGGATGAAAACATTTTAGGCTAATATTCCCATTAACTAGCAAACTAAACTATGGTGGGCCCTGAAGTGCAATGAACACATTAAGAAAAAAAGAAAAAAAACATTAAGAAAGCAGAAGACAACTGATTCCTTAATGCTCTGCGTTTTCTTGTTTGGTTAATGGTTTTCCCCATTTCCTTAACGTCTTGTGTTTTCCTAATGTGTTATTCTTACTAGATCCTTAAACTGCTTACAGCGTACACACACCCCAGTGGTCTGGAGCACATCCATCCTCAAGAAAATCAGCTTAGTGCAACACATTAAAAAAACATTACATAAACATGAAGGGAACAGTTGTTTTGAGCCTATTTTCTTATTTTGTCTTTTATTAAATTACAGAAACCAGATTTTCAAGGGTGAGTAATACCAAAATAAAGTGGCTGAAACACATTCCAGCTTAAAATGAAAGCCAAAAATAACCAAATACTTTCCTATATGCATTCTCCCAAAAACAGGAGAAAAAGCAAATCAAATCGAAAGGTACTCACCATCTGCAGGTTTTTCAAGACTTCTTTCTTTTTTAGTTTTCTATAAATGTTCTCTTTATATGCTGGACATTGCACTTCAGGGCCAACATAATTAACTGACTGATGTAGATGAAAGTGAATTATTAAAGCTACAACCAATGGCATTTCAATTAATCCAACCTCTGAATGCAAATCTGAGCTCAATGAAACCAAGAAAGATTCCTAACACATGTACATGCTGACTGGACAATGCAAGCAATACAAGTTTAGGCCTGCGAACAAGCAGAGGATTCAACGCATCCAGCATTACATGAATACAAAGTCAAGCAAACTGATCGCAGCACACAACACAATCATATCGTATTGAACTGAGTGTCGTTTCTCATTCACATCAAGGATAAGCCACTTAACCATGACACCAGGGAGTCAGTTACTGCTCCCCAGTCACACATCAGCAGTTTACTAAGTGATTTTTCAGTGTGAATGATACCCCTACTCTGAGATATCAGGGGGAAAAAAAAAATAAAAATCACTAAAATTTGACATCTTCAATGATCATTTAGTGACCAAACAGCATGGCCTCCATTGGCACACAGATCCTGATAAAGGGCTCCCATTGGTTGTCACTCTGCCATTGACTATTCATAAACATCCACTCACTCTGAGTTAACTCTGATAGTGCCAGAGTTCGCTCTGTATATTGAATCTACGAACGCTGTTGTGAAGCCCCCTTACCTGAGAGGGATCTCCGCTCCTTTGTGGGCTCGGCCCAGGTAACTCTGCATTCTGGCACAGCAGGGACGTCCAGAAGTCTAGCTGACTGTCTGTGGGGGTGATCTCAGGGTGGTGCCTGGGAGAGACATAACTGAGACAGTAAATCGGATGCATGACAAACAGCTGTGCTGTCTGCACTTTTTGAAAGAGGACACCCATTACTCATGAGTTAAGGCTTTATTCTCGTTACCCCAAAAAGGTCAAAAGCTTGAAGTTAAGAGAGTACAGTGCACCACAGCAACACAGTCAGATAGGGCCATCAAACACAAAGAACACTCAGCACTGGGACATTTCCAATGAATGAGAACTTCCCGAAAAATTTTCTTGAATAGATAAGGTCTTTATTCCCCATTCTCTGGAAAAAGCGAGGTAATGGACACTTCCCATTAGTCGTCAGTTTGGCCTTTGTTTTCCTCTATTGAGGAAGTGTGAAGCAACAAAGCAAAAGAAAGTGGTTAAACAGTCCCAAAAATAGTGATGGGACAAAAGAGGCTTCAAAACCAGTATTTACTGTAATATTCAAACAAGTGGCTAAACCAGTAGGCCCTAATTGCCATCTTATCCTATTGAACTGGTGTCTCTAAACAGCACAGTGTGTGTCGCCTGTGATTGATTGGCATCTCGTCCAGGGTGCCCCCTGCCTCCTGTCCTGCATGATCTGAGATAAGCTCCAAGCTCAAGGCAACCCTCTCCTAAGGGGACAACAAGTTACAGTGGGGGATGGGGGGGGGGACACACAAAAGACTTAAGGAAATTTGATTGTGCCTGTGCTATACCAATATTAAAAAGGCTCCTGGAAAACTGTGATGGTGAAGCTGTGGACATCGTTTTGAAAGGTGTTTACTTTCTATGCCACCAATGTTTCTTTTCAACAAGGTCACAGTGCTGTCCCTACTCACTTTTCTGATAGCACTGAGCAAAGCCAATATGCTCTGAGCCCTCAGAGGACAGTCTACCATCACACATCTTCTCTGGATAATCCTCACCCAGCACTGCAGAAGACGTCAGGCCCTGAGTGAAGGCTTCGGGTGAGAAGCAGGTAAGCAGAGGACCAGAATGACGTACGAGATGAGAAGCAGCGTTATGCACGGCTGTTTGCATATGGGATCAGCACACACGTTCATACAGACGTTCGATGGGGAGGACATAGCGTAGGTACAGATTACTTCATTTGTTTAGCTGATAATGTTGTTCTAAGCATCTGACACCCAGGTACACATACAGGTGAGCATTCTGAACATATCCGCCCCCTATAAAGGCGGGCACAGAAACACCAGGCAGGTCCAGCTGGGAGGTTTTTTTTGGAAGCGCAAGGGAGAGGCCAAGTGTGAAAGGCAATCGAGGGATTGGAAGCTGAAATGAGGGAAAAACTGGCACAAAACCACAACCAACTGAGGCCTTTCCTGCACCCCCATCCTCCCACTCCCTATCGAGGCATGGAGTCTCCCACCCCAATCCAAGTGCTGCAACTCCGCAACCCCCCCATCTAGGCATGGTATCTCACATCCTGCCCTCCCACCTGCTCGTTTAAACTGACAGCTAAAGTCAGATATAGTCAAACTGATGGAATACTTACTGGCTTCCAGAATGCAAAGGATAAGGTGAGCTGTAGATGGGTGGCTGAGAGTATCTCCAGGAGTTAGACTGATGCATCTCATTCTGAAAGTTCAGGTTAAAAATAAATAAAATTATGCATTTGGGCTGATGATCTGTTCCAGCATCACTAAAGTTACACAAATGCAACTGCAGTATAAGAAAGTTTCCATGTGCGCAGCATGACGAGCCAATCAGACAGAAAGAAATGGCACATCAGGAGAAGTGGGACCAATCAGAAATGAGAATTTCGCCATTACCAGGACATGCACAGAACTGTACCTGCACAGACAAACTGTAGGCAGCACAGTCAGGATGTGGCCTCCCCGGATGCAGGTGCTTCTCCCCGTCCATGGCAAGAGAAGCGGCAGTAGTTAGGGGCCTCAGGGCACTGACATGCCGGCCAGATCACCCTCAGGGGTCAGCCATTGCTGCAGGCAGGGAGAAGCCACAGCACACCCTGAGTGCACTACCCTCAGCTCCAGGTAAACAAAGGCAGCAGGTAACATGGTGCCTTGACGCCTAAGGGACCTGCTGGCAATTCAGTGAGCAGAAAAACAAACCTAAATAACTCCAGCAAAACATCCAGTCGTACAACAGTGTACCGGCTAAGTGAATAAATAGGCAAAATATATTAATTTGAAATAAGATCAATGGTGGTTAATTACAAACGCATTAATGAAGTCTTTTCTCATTAAGACAGACATTCAGTGAATACAGCTGAATGACGGCAAGCACTGGGGTCCATCCTTCATAAAATTCAGAGGTCACAAGCGGCAGCCGTAATCTGATTGGCTGCCCCCGTTTGTGTGCTGCCTGATCAAAGCTTCACTTAACCTGTAGACGCTGTTGTCTTTTTAAATGCGGCGCCTCTCTTGACACAGCGCCTCCTGGCTGTCAGTGGACGTGATTCCATGGTGCGGCTATAGGCATGACCACAATGTTATGGGTCACCAGAAACTCCCAAGACATTCCAACACGGCACTCACAGTTAGGGATGGAGCTGATTTCATCAACACGTTTCCATCTTATTAGGCAAGTGATTAGTCAAAGCATACAGGGAAAAGACATTAACCCCAAAGATGACTGACAGTCACATAGCCTGTATCCACCAGAATATCCATCCAATTTTTCTCCAGAAGGCCCTAAGGTTCTGAGCCAAATACGCACTCACAGTTGAAATCCTGGAAAGTATCTGGCTTGCCAGCTTCTCATCCAGCTAAGTTTGCGTTGGCAGGAGCTCCATGGCATCCTGAAAGCCCACTGCCCAACCCAGGAGTGGCAGCAGGCCAGGAGGTAACCGCTGCCGGGCCGCTGAGGCTGAAAATCGGTAGCCAGTGTTTTGGAGCACTGCTTTCACAAGAGCCCTTTGGCCGAATTACCCATTTCTCTGCTGGAAGAACTTGTTTCTGTTTTGTAAGTGCTTCTGTGTCAGGCATGTCCACATGTGTGTTTTGTTACCAAGATAAGATTCCTGTCTTACCGTGGATACATAAAAAAAATTAAACCTCTGGAACTACATAATTAATATTAGCACAATACTATGATTTTTCGTTTAGTAATGCATCAGTATTTCGGTATATAGACCAATGACTGTTACAGATAAAGAGAGTCACGGGCCCCCGCTCTGCCAGAGACGGCGGTGTGGAGGGTCACGGGCCCCCGCTCTGCCAGAGACGGCGGTGTGGAGGGTCACGGGCCCCCGCTCTGCCAGAGACTGCTTCATGCTGCTTCACCCAGGAGCCCTTTTAACAGACTCTAACAGATTCGGCTTCTAAGCAGCTGCAAAGGTACCTATCTTACACCATTAATAACTCTGCTTATACAAAATCTTACCATTCAAATATTCAAAAATTAAAACTCACCACTTTATAGCTATTATTCTGCAGATAAATTACTCCTCAAGTCAGGAAGAGTATAGGTACTCTACAACTGCCAGCAATAAGGATTTATCAATGTCACTGAGACGGCAGTCAGACGGACAGGAGCACAGGCAGAAAGACAGACAAGCGTGAATAGGCACAGGCAAACATACGGATAGGAACACAAACAAAACAGCCAAAGGCTAGACAGTCTGAAAATGACCGGATCAGGTACCAGCACACCATTCCACCCCTGTAAGATCTTAGAGGTGTTTCATCTGTTGGGGCTGTGGGCAGCTATTAATTACTCTGACATTCCAACATGTAAGACAGAAGCAGCTGCCCCGTCCTGTCAAAACCCAAGTGCTCCAAAGAGGCCGTAACTATTCAGAAGTCAGCTTTGCTCCTGTGGGACTGCCTTGCCTGATTAAATGTGCATATCATAATTATTGGAAAGACAATATATCACTGCCCATAATCATGCTAAATGCCATGAGACCTATTCGTTATGACGACTATAATAGATTAATTAAGTCATTAAAAATTCAGAGGAGGAAGACATTAGTCCACCGGCAGACATCCTGCATTATTCATCAAGCTTTTTAAACACCTGACCTTCCGTTTTAATAACTTCCATTCACAAGCTCTTTGATGACAAAAGAAAAGAGGAAATAAAGAGAAACAGAAGGAAGATATGAGGGAAAAAAAAACTAGAAAGATGGTCCCAAACTGACAGTATTGGTTAGTGCTGCGTTTGCAGAGTATTTTTTTTGGGCACATGGATTTTAATTGTGAAGCCAGAGAGTAGGATGAAGATACAGTAACCATTTGTTAGCCATACATCTCTAAATTCAAAGGGTTAGCAGACAGTTCCACATTCTGTGATCTTCATATAAGTGTGTTTATCTACGATGTATCTCAGGTTAAGCTGGAGTTGGCACATCAGCAGCTCAAATTAGACCCAGCGGATGGTGTTTTTCCAACTTGGATTTCCCTAAAACAGCCATCTTGAATACATTTGACATGGGACTTGAAAAATTCAACTTCACAAACTAGTCCTGCCAAGGATCTTTGTATTAAGATAGCAATAACTTTGAGGTGTGGGGGTGTTATGTGATGTCACATGACTATGACTGACACATGCAGGGGCTCCTTGTAAACCCCTCAGGATCTCTCATAGTGGGATTGCATCCTTTATGCCCATTGGTGGGATACCAGGACACACCCTAAAAAAAAAAAAAAAAAAGAGAGCCAGAAAATGGAAGCACAGTTCAAACCTTTAACACAGACAGAATTACTCCTAGCAGCCCGGAGCTTCCTCAATGCCTGCTTCTATTGCACAACTTTTCTACCACAGCTAAATAGCAGCAACAACAAGCAGACTGCTGCAAAAGTGTGAAACTACTATATATTGAAGTCATAGTAAATCACAGTGAGAAGTTATATTAGTGATAGGACAAGCATTGATTGGTAGTTTGGAATCCTCCCACAGGTTCTGAAGCCTCATTTGTCACAACACTAGGTTACATTGATACAACTAAAAAAAATAACGGCAAACTACTCCCCAAATCAAAACAGCATACAGCCAGAACAGGGTCTGGAAACTGCTGTTGTACCATCAAATGAGGTACTTAAGCTGTACAGCTTGTATACAGAGAAGTCCTTGGATAACAGTGCAGACAAGATAAGTGATCCTAAACAGCACTGGATTCACAGACACTGAACCTCAACAGATAGCAAAATTAAATTCCGCAAAGAGAAAGTGTGGAAGATGTACACCTTGGGACAGTACTGTTGCGTGCACTCAAAGGCTCTTCAGGGGGGTCTGACAATTTTTAGCTGGTAACTGATGACAAATGAATGACAGGAGGTGAGAGTCACTGGTTCACAACACCAAACACTGCTGGCACTCCCTTATGCAGCAACTATGATCTAAGACTAAACAATGACATTCATTGGCGTCTATTCTAGCTATCAGAAAGATAAGTAACAAACACTCCAGGCAAAACTGTGTGATGAAGTGGCACAAGAAAAGGATGACTGCAAATAAAAAGGAGTGCTTCCTAGCAATACTTGTCTGCTTGCCTACAGGTCAGCATAGAGGAAAGAGTGATTGGACGCTGCTCTGAATTCTTAATCCTTTTCACTGCATTACTGGAAAGACCCACCTGCTGATGGAAACTACAGTCAAGGTCAGAAAGCCTGTCAACCCAGCAGGAGATAGGGGGTTCGCGATGCTTACATTACCTTACATTACCTCAGACAGCACCTTAACAGTAATGTTCATTAAATCACAAAGCTTAATGTGAACATTTTAGTAAAAGTGCACCTAATACTCAATGAAAACTTTTGAACATAGGAAAAAAAAATTATTCTCATAAAATCACTAGCAAGAATGTTACTATTCCAATAAACCTGTAAACAAATTAAAGTTTAGAAACATCTGTCATGCTCTGTGTGGTTCAGTCCGAAATGCTTTCAAAACAACCGCACACAAACTAAGTGATGCGAGTGGCTATTTTAAAGCCAGGATAATTACGTAAAGGACGTCAGTCATAAACAGAATCAGCCAGCACAACATGACGATGGCATAAACACTACACAAACTATAAGTAACATTCGTGCCACAGTTGAAAGGGAAAGAAAAACTGATAGTGGATTAGTCTGACAGCAGGAGAAGCCACGCTGTGCTCTCAAGGGTATTTAATTCTGCTAACTTCAGCTTCACTCGTATTCCAGTACAGCATCAAAATAACTATTTCAAGAAAGAAACAGTACCGTTTTGCATTCACCGTAGTGGAATTACAGTCCACCTACAAGAAGTCGTAAAGAATATCCCACCGTGTGACCTCCCGATGGCCGACTAACGGGGCTAAACCCGGCTGGTTACACTAACCTTAACCAAGGTGTAACTATTCAGGTTGCTAGCGAACACGATCAATGGTGAGGGAACAGTCACATCACTGTATAAGTGAACTGACTTACGAACACAACTCCAGACAGTCAATACGATGGTTTTGCTTAGATGGGGTCGTTTCAGCTTTCCGAGCCGCTGACTTGTTGGTAAACTATCACTTTATTCAGGTTGCTTACGTGGTTAGCATGGCACCCCACCTTCTCCACACAAAGACCCCCCGCCGCCCGCCCACATCTCTCCAGGTATCCGTCGACAAATGGAAACAAAAGAAAATACTTTATGAAGTGGCTTATTACTTTATTCCATATGGAATATTGATCTATATAACCGTCGATAATTTGTTGCCACACGGCCACGAACTAAAACGGTTAAAGAGCTGACTTTAGCAACAGAAATTAGTATAATCTGATCTCCTTTTTATGGAGTTGTTCAAACCTACAGCGTGCGGGGCTTCAAAAACACGGCAATAATTCATAGAGTATTCTGAATACGTCTAGCCGGCTCATAGGTCACTTACCCTTAGCAAATCAAAGTTTTAATAAGCCTGGTCACCATCTGCACAATTCTTGGACGCTTGTGTTATAGTTCGACTGGTGCCGGGATTTTAACATCAGGGGTGTGTGTGTGTGTGTGTTTTTGTCTCAGTAATTGTTTTTCTTACTTCCTGATTGACGTCGCCATCTTGGACGTTAAGACGCTTCCGCCATGACGTCACCCACTCGCAGCTAGTTCTGCTTTGGCTTCGCTCTTAGGTGGACTTGCCGACTGATTAATAACGGCAAAATGTTACAAAGGCTCATATACTTTGCCCGTTTTAAATCAATTACAAATTGCTCTTTCAAATTCAGTTGCCCGTGTGAATTCACATCATTACAGTAAGCTATGTATAGCATCCAAATGATTACCATAATCACTTAAACTCAGCGGTGGGGTTGCAGCAAACCTGGCGTCTGTCCGAGGAAATACAGCATATGAGGGTAACTGAAGACACCAGTTCACCTAAACTGCAGCCCTCTGGGCTCTAGGGAGTTTCAATGACACTATTGTTTTGTGTTTAATCTTATTATCTGATAATATAGAAGAAAATGTAGAAGAAAACCTGTTAGTAGCGTAAACTGTATATGTGGAGAAGTGGTCTATAATGAACATGTAAATAGAAGGGTGATATATGTTAAATTATATTGTAGAAAGTGTTGCCATTCTAGATCACTTTTCACAATTCATTATATGGTGTGAAGTCAAACACATTGTAAAGTCAACAAAACTAAAACAAAGGACTTAGCTATAAGCTGTCAATTGCAAGATTCATACCCCACCTCTGACCCACTAAGGTAGCAATGTTGGCTAAAAGAGTTGGAAGTAACCCACATCCCAATATACCTGAGACTTCAATCTTCAGTTTGTGTTGAAATTATTTTTATGGTGTCATGAAAGGAGGCTTCTACAGGCTTATTCAGACTAAAACTATGACAACACAGAATGTAACAAGTCACAAGGTGCAAGTTCAAAACAAAAGGTGGTCCTTGCCTAGGTAATGATTGTTAGGTATGGAACAGGACTGAAACCTTTGTGCTCTGTCGCTCCTTAAAGCCATCTGTGGCATGCAGTGGAAACATTAGTAGTAAAGCTTGGTATGGGTGCACAGCAAGAAAAGGACATTACAAAATTTAGTCATTTTACTGCTTTCAACCGTGTATTTTACATGCTGAAGCATATTTGTAAATATTGTTACAATTGTATGAATTTAACATAAATACTTTTTAATGTCGCTGTTCCATCCATCCATTTTCCAAAGGCTTTTCCAGTACAGGGTCACGAGGGTCAGTGAGCTGGGGTAGAGCCCATCTCAGGAAGCATAGCGCCCAAAGAAGGGAACAGTCTGGACGGAGGCCAGCCCCAGCGTACATAAAGACGTGCACACTCATGCATCCAACCGCACAGTCGATCCAGCTCGGAGATGGAAATTTGCCGAACCGTGTTTTTTTAAACTGCGGGAGAAAACCGCAAGTACCCGAAGTAACCCTTACAACACGGGAAGAATAGACACGCACAGTACTCCCGACATACGGAGCATTGGCAAGAGTCGAACTCCCGCGCCTGGAGATGAGAATCAGCAGCGTTACTCAATGTAATATAATGTTATTAATATAAATGTCTGTAATGTAATCAGGGTAATAATAGACGTGCACCACATTATTAGACGTTCCATTTGTTGAAATGTACTAAACTCAGTATATTTCAGTTTTATTCGGATGGATGGATGGAATAGCAGTTTTAAATCTTAGAAAACATAAGAGCATCCTCACTGAAAACATGTTGGAATTGTCACTTAGAAACCGCGCGCTCAGATGAACAGGAGGATGACTGCATATATGGGGGAAGAAAAATGATATAGACATATAATATTATGCGACGCGCTCTGTTTTACAGTTGTTGTGCATCAATTTCTACACTGTCAAAACTTTCTGATAAATTGCGTTGCATTCAGATAAAAATCCGAACGCAATCGGTCGTGCGTGACGGTGCGTCAACGTAACGGTAAATATATCAAACTCCCTTTTGAAATAAGTTCTGCTTAGCAATACCCTAGAAAAAATTATATTATTAGTGCTTCCCTAGTTACAACAATCAGTTCTTGTGACAACTGAACTGCTTTCCCGTTGTCCGCCGTATCGATTATGGACTTTGAAAGGTACTCCGCGTGGAATCTGACGTAGCATATAAGTTACTCAACCTCTGAGAGACTGGTTTCATTTTATTTTACGTATTTGTCAGGGATAGGTAACTGACAGAGAGCACACAAAATGACATTTAGTTTTATATAACAGTTATCTTTCTGTTTGTATATCTAATTAATTTTATATTTATATTTGCTAACGCTAGGTCATCTTGTTTAGTTCATTTCCTTTTCGGGGTCGACTGCTGAATAATCATATCTGATAAGTATTTTTAATTCCTTTAGTGGAGATGAAAATATTGCCGGAAATATGCGTTTTTTTGGTCTCTTTGTCAGCCCCTGGGGTACTTTACGTTATGAACAACGTTCCAGCTTTCCAAGAGTAAGTCTAACTTTACTTCTTTCCCCTCCTAAAAATGGGATTCATTTTCATGTAATGGCCCTATATTATAATACAGTCGGTGGTTTGTATTTAAAAATTGCTGGAAGTGTTTTCTCTACATTCCAAGTGTAATCGCCGTGAAAATGTATGTGTATAAAATTTACCATTATGTTGCCCACAGGTATGTATAACGGGCAATCCGTCAAACGAGAACGTCAAATAATTACATTTAAAGCCGCTGAGCAATCATTTTCATAGCACTTTTTATTATGTGGATCCATTAGTGAACCTATCACACTAGGTTGTCCTCACTTGCTTATTAACTTAAAAGCTGGAAAGAACTCTCCTTGAAATGGTTCATAGTCCTTTTGCATTATCAGTATCAATTAGAAATACAAGAGAAATTATTTTTGAAATTTCCTGGCCTGTAATAAATACTAATTTTCACCAGATCCATTCTGAATTTGTAAATTTTCCTGTGTATATCTGGAAAACGGGAAGGTTTATTGATGTATTCTAAGCTTTACGCGGTGCAGGTGCCAAGGCCTGAGAGTTTAAGCCTAGCTGCCCCTCACACAGAAAAACCCGTATGACTCCACATGTGTTGGAAGAGACAGATGTTCTGAAAAGTTGATCTTAAATGTGAATATCTCAAACGTAACTCATAAAAAGCACCACAAAAGAAAATATATGAAAAATTCAGTCCATAAGGTTTCATATTTAATAATGTTATATATATCTGCTATTTTTAATAGCTGCTTATACAGCTTATGTCCTCTTATGGCTGGTGGCAACCCAGGCTATTTGTATAAGTATTAATAGCAATAAATTTACTTTGGTTTTCTTTCTGAGGTTGTTTGTTTTTGTTTCTCTGTTTAGGCCTCTAGCCATCCTGAGCACTGGATTGGTCTTATCAGGGGCTCTGATTTTTCTTGCCTTTCTCTCAGGCCAGCATAAACGCCCCAAAGATATCCTCTTCTACGGTAAGCTCAGGGGATGGGTGATCTTGTAACACAGCAAAAGATCAGATTTTTACACCACCAATTCATAATGAAACGGAGCCCGGTGTAGTAGGAGACAATAAAAAAAGGTTATAAGAAATCTGATGGAAGACAGCTCCACTATGACAGAGGAGAACAAAGAAAATCAGACAAACAGGATAAGGCAGGCTAACAAAATGAAAACATGATAGCACATAATGCCTCAGGTGCTATCAGCTGTTATGGATATGTAGAGATTTAAACACTGAGGCTGAGAAGGAGCAAGTGCACAAAATTGCCCTTGTCACTAGGAGTGAGTATTTCCGACAAATCAAGGCAGGACAGAACCTGCTCACAGAAAACGAAGGCCATGCAGTCAGGCTTAAGGATACGCTTTCTCTGTGGTAGGATTAGGAGGCTGGTCTCTCAGTCAGACAGTCACCCCCCTCTGAGAGACTCCACTCTGAGGTGCTGAAAAGGCAGCCAGCCTCCAGCCTAATGTACATTTCCTTTTATTTGTGCCCCGATCCTCTCCGTTTACGCCAAGTTCCCGCTGGTTCATACCGGAGTCTTTCTGACAAGCCCCCCCCCCCCCCCCCCCCAGCCGTCTGAAAGCCATTATTATCTGTTTCCGCGGTGACAGAAATTAGCTCGCATAAACAAAGGTTTTTTTCGACTCTGCCCGTGCCTGTGTCTATATGCCTATGTAGTGACACAAAGACCCACAAACAGCAGCTTACAGGTCTGGGTGGCAGCTTTATATAGCTTTTTGTCTCCTCTTTGGAAATTCAAACATTAGTATGTACATTCAAAGCACATACAGTAATACAAAGATGTCCATCCAGGTTATGATTACAGCCAGAGCACAGAAGTAACTAAAATGTTCTTCCAATACTCTCTAGCCATTTGTCAGTTACGGAGAGCTGGAAAACAATTAAGGCATGACAATAATGTGAATAAAGGTTATTATGACAACTAAATATAAATAGGACTGTAACAGCAGCCCACACGTACATTATGACAATTTTTCCTGATTTAAATTCTTCTTCTGCCATAGAGAAGAACGTCATTTCTGTGTTTTTGCATGTATGAGCATTACCCTGAGCTTAGTGGTCTGTTCTCGTGCAGTGTGTGTCCAGTTCTCCTTCACGTCAGTCACGAGGCTGATCAACGCTTTGGAACAGGATGGCTTTACGTCAGGATTCATTGGATTTTACCAAAGGATGGTTAGTGTTAATGGACGACACCCTAATTCACACCCCTGCACTTCCCTTTAATAACTTTGGAATCATGTCACTGTGGAACCAGTAGGGTAGAGTAATACCAGAGTAATATCAGTAGAGTATGAGAGTAGTGGAATACCAGTATACTCTAAAGGGTCATCATACTAATGACCTTTTCACCTACCCTGCAGGGGGAGCCCTACATGGTGACTGCTTATGCAATCATGATGTGCTATTGGGATGGAGTGGTGCACTTTCTGCTATACCTTCTTCTACTGCACCACGTGGCTGAGGCGTAGGTACCGCTGGGCATGACGTGTGACCTCACTGCACCCGGTTGTGTCGCCCTTCAGTCACAGCTCAGTGTTACATGATACTCCCTTTCCATAAGAGTCGGGTCCACGGTGAGCTTGTGAAGTAGCAGGTAGTTGGATGCATGTGAGAGGAGTGTAGGAATAGAATGTGCGACAAGTGATGTACGGTGGTCTTGAAGGGACAATATTGTTCGATACACGCGTGCCATTTCTCAATTTCGCTCCACAGGCGGCTGTACCGTGGCCTGGGCCTCTTCTGGGCTGGCTCATCCTTTGCCAGCATGGCTGTCTTCATCCCTGGAAGTGTCATTGGTGAGGTCGCCGTGCTCCACCTTACATCTTTAAGGAAGGAACATTTAATGCTTCAGCATTGTAGGTCTGGAGTGGCAAGGCTGGCTTTGGTCCTGGTGGCTTAGGAAGTCGTGTCTCTTCCTGCCCTGTACAGCATCACTCAGATAGTTAGCTCGGAGGCTTTGCTCAGTTATGCATTGCTTTTTTTATTGCTGGTTATCATCATCTGCCAACAAAACAGATTCTCTGCAGTCTCTCACAGCACTTTTAATTAGGCTATGATTCTTTATAGGCAATTTAGATGAAGCAGAGCTGGTTGTGCCAACTGGGTTTTGCCAATTTTCTACCTCCCAGGTAAATACGGCTCAAATATATACCCTGCTTTCTGGCTGAACATGCTCCTCCTGCTGGGGTCTGTTTGGGTGGCGGCATCACTCCTCTCCAGCCCCAGAGAGCTGCTGGTGATTCCGGCTGACAAGGTGCGTGTAGCCTGTAGGAGGGCAGTGGGGGCGGGACATTAGGTGCGTGATTATTCAGCTGTAAATACAGGGGTGGGCGTAGCATGGGGTGTGACTGCACAAGCACAAAGGCCGTACTTGGCGCTCAGTCGCTTTCATCAGCTCTACCGTACATGATACGGGGAGGGTAGCGCTAAAATTCTTCTCCCCTGTGTCTTCAAGGTCGAGTCCGTGCAGAAGAAAAGTCTACTGTTCCGGCCCAGCGACCTGCTGCTGGTGGCCTTCCTGTTGGGCACTATGGCTTTCACTGTGTTCCGGGGCTTTGTCAGTACCAGGCACACACATCATACAGTGCTTTTGTTTAACTTGGATGTTGTCCACAGTAACTTTACCAGTCAAACATGAAGAAAACATCTGCAAAAGCTGATCATTTCCTATAATACACCTCAAGCTCCTCACATTTACCGTATTTGCTTTAGCAGAGTGTCACACAGGGATAATGAAATGGATGCACTGTGCAGTATGTTAATGCATCAAAGCAGCGGCTGTGTTGCTTTTGTGATCACCTGGTAGCTGAAGTTCCTTCTCTCGCTTTCTCTCTCTCAGCTCGTTCTTGACTGTCCTCTGGATTCCTGTTTTAACTACATCTACCAATATGAGCCATACCTGAAAGACCCGGTGGGCTACCCAAGGGTTATGGTGAGTGAGATGAGTTAACCTTCTACCCTAGAAGAGTTCAGACCGTTGGGGAGCATGGAGAACTGTTGGGCTCATGCTTTTTGTTATTGAGAGGCACACTGAAGAGAAACTGTAGCAATATAAATGCTGATCTGCTATTAGCATGACAGTGGCCAGCCTCTTTGGCCATCTTTCTGTGTTCGTTTTTTTCGGCTGACCTAATAGACTCTCCAACGATCTTATCATGTGACTTGTGTTTTGACACGACGGCCAGCTATTGGCCATCTCCAACGCTGCTGAAGTTTGACAGCATAATTCCCCACCTCCACCATGGACGTTGGATCTGGAGCCCGCTGGTGTGAGGAAATAGTGCGATATACCCAGAATTCTTCCACCTTTGTTTTCGGCCAAAATGCCCGAACACCGAGGATGACAGTGTTGCAAACAAGACAAGAAGAGACGGCCGTTTGCACATCGGTAGCGGCAGCTTCTACTACAACAGATACTACAACATAACTCCTAAGCGCCGCACTCACATGTGCATTTTTCTGTGCTTGAAACAGTCTGTTGTTAATGTGGGTCTTCTGTGTAGACCACCTAGCCCCCAGATTTACAAATGAAATGCCGTGTGACTCTGCAACCCTGGGTGCTACTGTTTTTAATGCTAAGTGCTGCTTGCGTGCTGATATCGTCCTTGTCACAGATGCTGGTTTACCTGTTCTACGGCCTACCAGTAATGGCTGCGTTGGCCTATGGACTTGTAGTACCTGGTTGCACCTGGATGCTGGACTGGACAGTCCTGTTTGCGGGGTTCATGGCTCAGGTAACACACCTCGTCCTGCACATCTGTGGCTTTCAGTACCGTACAGTGGGGACGGTGAACACAAAGTTCCTAAGCACCGTGAGTGTTCACAAGCAAACGAGACCAAAAAGATGTGAGGTTTATCCATTTTTTTGTTGCGTTTCTGTCACTTTTAAGGTTCCTTACATGATTGCAATTATTTATGTATGGGGTTACTCTAATATTACTGAGAATGCAACTGAAGGTTTTATAATAACGCTCAAAAGATATTTGAAGATCCTTTTCTCTGTCCTTTTCTCAGTCCACAGTTTATATTTAAAGAATGTTGGTAATAAATCCAAAAATATTGAGATGATTTTACATTTGTGCTACTTTTTGAATATCCTGAAAAGGCTTCTAATATCCTTTTATTATGTTGCATAAAAGGTACAGCTCACACATAACATTTTTACTGTAGTGATCTTCTAAAGCTTACTTCAGCATTGTGGGTACCTTTAATTGTGACCTTCACTGTTGTCTAACCACTATGGCTACAACCCTGCACCCTCCCCTAGGCCCAGTGGTCTCACATTGGCGCGTCACTGCACCAACGCACACCCTACACCTACCGAGTCCCGGAAGAGACCCGGCAGCCTGTGCTCCTGGCAAATCTGTTGTATGTGGCAGGTCCACTGCTATTGGTCAGCCGCTGCATCTGGAGCCCCGCCTTTTTCATGAAGGCCATCCCCCCAGGACAGGTCACTAAAGAGAAGAAGAGTAACTGATAGAATAAACCACGCCCCCCATAAAGAACATACCGCACTGGCCTTGAAAAACATAAATGTTACTCCATAGACCGAAAATTAACACAGTTTACTATGAAACATTATTTATTACACTGTAACCCCCTTTGGAAACAATTCAGTGAAATTCTGACCCAATTCCTTACCTCCGTAAACTGGATCCTACCTAGTCATATGTATACGCCTGAGCGTTTCTCCTCCCTGCTTGGACTATTGGACTTCTAAAAATACATTGACACTAACTTCCTTAGATGCCATTTATCTGACAAACTAATGACTCATGGGTTTGTGAGACCTGAATATATACAGAAACACATTACACCACCTCTCCAATTTAACAACCAATTTGATTTGGACTCAGTCACCGTTAAATTGGTTCAAACTCTAGCCGAGTTCCCCCGCAGAACACAGTATTGTGGAGTAATGACATCTGTATCTAACTGAAGTGGAAGCAATTGCCAGTTTGTCAGTCTGCTATCTGTGCTGAAGGTACAGCATTCCTGGTGACATTCATACTAGAGGGGATATTTTCCCAGTAAAAATACCTGAAGGATTGACACCAGGTTAATGATATTACTCAAGCAACTGGAGCTGGATGGATTTTTAAAGACAGTTATTGTTCCAAAATTGAACTGCCAAAGAGAAAAGTTTTAAGAGAACAGGATGTCTGCTGGACTGCCGTGAGCCACTGAATCCCCGAGTGCCCTGGCACACTGGTGTGAAATCATGTGCCTTGCGGACTAGCTTGTGAAACGACGTGGTGTGTGTTAGTCTGCCTCTGAGGAAACCAGGCCAGAGGTTCATCAGATAGCACTGAATGGCAAAGGATCTCCTCTCATACTCTCTGAGCCAAGTGTGTATCCAGTGTGCTACTGAACTTTGCCCGTTTTGCCTCATCTTCAAGATAGAAAAAATCAGACGTGAAAATGTTTTTGAAATACAGTAGTTTCCAACTGTCCTGTTTGTTGCAGATGCAATAACAAAGACAAAAAGGCCACGTTTTTCTAAATCTTCTATTTCCATCCACATGATTTTTTTTCCCATCTGGATCATGAGAATATGTTGCCCATTTTACTGCCATTTTTATCTACCGTGTAAATTCTTGATCACAAAATGATCAATGATTTTTGAATGCCCATTTTCAAAGTGCATAAATCCTGGAGGTTTGGGAACACTGAACTCTAAATGTTCCTTAAAAACAAAGTGCCTTCCCAAGACTCTAAAATTGTGATATATTCAATAAATTCAGAGTCCAGCATGGCTACAACAATTTATCCTGAAGACTGAATGTTGTAATAAGTCTGTTAAATGTGATGCTGTTAAAAGACTATTGGAACATGTACTGAAATGATACTTGGGTGAAAATTTTAAATCCTCGTTCTGTTGTCGACAGGTAGAAAAAATAGTAATTCACTGTCTTTTCACTGGGAGGTGCTAATAGACTTCCGTCTTTGGTCCAAAAAGGATATGAAGAAGTAGTTTTTTTTTTTTCCAATTTGTGTTGGTCCTGTTATACGTGAGTCTTTGTTATGGTGAATGCAATTATGAATGTATTACTTTGGCAGCTTGTCATTCATGTCAATTAATAGCCTATACAGCCGATGTGCCATGTTTGTAAAAATTTCTTCCAAGGATATGAAGTATAATGAATTTAATAAATGAATAAAATTAATGGCAACGATACATTTGGTTTTTTTTTTGTTTAATTGGCAAAAATACGATGTGATTTTATACATATTGCTAGACCTGTTGAAGGCAAAACTTACCTGAAAAAATAATTCACGTCACTCATCCCGTCCTATGTTCCTAATCGTCCACCGCAACGTTTTAAACTGAACATGATAGACAAAGCAGAATCCAACGGGGTCGATCCGGTCTATGAACAATCATCCGCTTATATTTAGGTAAACGGAGAGTAATTGTTCAGGAATAATAAAGAGAAATCGAGGACTTTGGAGAATGCGGGCATCGATCCCGCTACCTCTCGCATGCTAAGCGAGCGCTCTACCATTTGAGCTAATTCCCCCACACATGCTGCTTCTTTGAACTCATTATTTCCATGCATGTTGTATAAGGGTTTTCGTGTAAATATACTATTAATTGCAAATGTACGTTTAGTTTGAAGTACTTATTATTGTGAATTTTGTGATTGTGGGACTAAACAAGAATTGGAAAATTAATTATCGACAGGACTCGTTAATATTGCTTTTATTTATCTTGTCTCGACCGAAAATGCGAGTATACTGTAATGTTGATATTGTGGCGCCGATGGATCATGTATATTAAAAACAGGCTGAGACGTTTACTCAAGTTCGCCCCACACATCTATTTACAGCAGCCGGCGCTGCGCCAGCACTCTCAAACAGGTTGGACAAACGATTAGGCTTATAAAGAGGACACAACACAACTTCACCACGTTTACACTCCCGAGCTCACTCCGAGACACTACTTACAATTAACACACATTCAATAAGTATGGAGGACAGGGGGACAGCCAGCCGGTTGACCTCACAGCACCATAGTATGTGGTCTTTTCTTTGTTTCCAAATAAAGTTAACTTATTAACCGCGAGCCATTTGTATAGTGCGAGTACGAAAGTTGATCAAAACATAAATTTAGAAGTGCCTTACTGTGTTGCAAAAAATCAACTCGATTGCAGCGAACATAACATACAGTAATTCGTAATATAGGTAGAAACTGGCTTTCCCTGCACTCGTTCAGCTATGCGCAAAAAAATAATAATTAATGTGCGACGTAAGGCACAGCAGCAGGACTTCTCTGGAGTCATGAACCGACAGATGCAAGTGAGGGATTGTGGCTGAAGTCCGTCACGATGTTTGTGGTTCTGTCCTCCCACATTGGATAAAAACGGATTCTTAAGCATTTGAATATGCAGAAACAAATCATATACAGAGCTTTGATTTTCCAGTTTGACACTCCGGATTAGCCACCCACGTCGAATCCAAACGAAAAGGATTTTTAAAGAAGGAAGAACCAATGATTCTAAGTATTATGTGCACCAGAGGAAAGCAACTGATTCAAAGCAGACCTCTAGCCCTAGGAATGTATGTAGTTTCAGTAACGGCAAGGAGCAGAACTATTTTTATATTAATTTCCATCCGAAACATTTTAACTAAAAGCTGCATCCGTAATGCAGTGTTTTTAGAGAGTATAGCCCTATGATACGTTAATTTTATTTGCCATATGTACAACGATGTAGGAATTCTTAGATTTTCACACATTGCAGCTTGCTGTCTGATGGGACACACAAAAAAACTAAGAGCAAAGCTTAGGATAAGAGTGTAGGACCACCCGTGTTAGAGTACCCCGGGGATTCCCATGATTAAGGGTCCAGCACTGATATGTGCTGACCACAGGATTCAAACCAGTGTTCATCCAAGCACCTGCAGAACCACACGTATAACAACCCCTGTCACAAGTCCTGTCTTTTAACCACATGCTTTTGCTGCTTTTTATAACAATTCTCATCCACTGTGATGAAGCTCTCTGACTTTTCAAACAAAGCTGACACTGTTATCATGCTGTTCCAGAAAAAGTGTCACACTTGCAGTCCATATTTCAGGCAAAGCCCTGAAGCCGAATGGCATATCACCCTGTCTCACGCATACATTTGTATTTCTAACCTTGTGGGGAGCTCCCATTCATTTCTATGGGTCTAAGCCTTATCCTAACCATGACAACCCTATCCGTTACCCAGCCCTAACCTTAACCATAAGTAACCCAAAAAAAAAACGAGATTTTTGGCTCATTTGGTTTTTTGATTGCATTCACAGAATTTAATAAAATTGAGTTTTCCCTTGTGTAGACATGACAAATGTCCCTACAAGGTAAAAATGTCAGGTCTAATTACCTTCTGAGGACATTTTGTCCACATAATATAACCATGGCACACACGCACACACACACGTACACACAGTCAACTAACAGGAGACAATGCATTCTGAAGTAGATGCCCTTAAGACCCAGTAGTTCCATTTGTGAATTCTACTGCTTCTGGACCCCATACTGAATATACATCCTTCCCTCCCCAGTCCCCTCAATCAAGATGCAACTCACACTGACAGTAAACAAATGCTCTGCCGGTGTCATAGGGACACCTCAGTATATATAAGGCTTTGACAGGCTCTCATGATCCTGCCCCTATAGTCAGGTAACAATGCATGTCCAGGGAATGCAGTAATGGATACAGACCATGTTTTTTTTACATTTAATGGACTATTTCTGGTTCAAAACCACGCTCACAGATACAACAATAGGCCTATCGTGTGCAATTTCAATCTAAGGGCCAATTCTTCATCCGTTTGGCCATCTGGACGAAGTGGATGAAGCACTGTAGTGTCTGCCATGCCTCCAACAAACAATGGAAAAAGACAATCAAAAGTTGAGAGTGTGAAAGCATTGTAATAGAGCCTTGTGGGTGAAGCGGACACTAGTTATGGGACTCCGAAAACAGTCTTCCCACTGAGCTAAGAGGTGGATGCCAGCACGCAGGACTGGAGGACATGGCAAGTCTAGAGAACTGGGCTATATACTTTATGTTGAAGAGGAGCACTCTACCCCTCCCTCCACAAACAGACCAGCTTCCCCAGAAGTCCCACAGCCCCTATTTCCCCCTCCAGCCATGAAGCAGATAGCATAGGCAGACTCACAGCTCCAGGAGGCTCTGATCCCAGTCTGTGATCCGTAAGACGTAGGACTGCTGGATCAGAAATTGCTTTCATTAGCTAAAACGGCCATGGGGTCCTCAGGCCTCTCTTTCATGTCTCTCCTTTGATATATGAACACTAAACAGCTGTGGCTTCAGCCCTTTCAGCGGCTCCAAAATGTACACTGATTAGAAGGTAGGGATGAAAAGGGGACTTCAAGAAGGAACATATTCAGGCCTTTGCATGAACTGTGCTAGCATGCAGCCACATTAGGAAGACACCCATGATTTGCTCTGGCAGAAAATAATCAGGAACTTTTTGTCTGCTATTTCCAATGTCAACAACATGAAGAAAGTTATCAGATTCATGGTGGGGTGCTGGTAGAGTGCAACTTTGCACTCACGTGATTTTTCTTTGCCAAGTAATCACAGAAGGCCCCAATTCTGAGGGAAATTAAATAATGTGAATCAAACATTCACATCAGATAATGGCATTTGAACCCTGATTACGTGGCAAATCAGAATGAAAATGAGCAGCGTGCAATATGTTGGAAAGTATACTTTTGTGTATGCTCACCAAAAATAGTCTGATGCAGTGCATCCAGAAAATCAGCACAACATTTGCTTAGAGATGGCGTGGCTAATGTTTCTGGAAGTGATCAGACATTACCGTCGGAGGGGGGGCGTTTTGAAATATATTGTGGAATGTAATCCTAAAGGTTTTATTGGCTGAATGGTGGTGCATTGCTATGTTGACTATTCTCACCCTGCATTTCAGTACATTTGCTCTGCTGAGAGAACCTGTCTTCCTAGAAACCATTGTTCCAGTTCCCACAGCAGACACTATCAGATGGTGCTGTCCTCATCCATACATGTTCTAACAGAGGCCATAATTCAGTCATTATTGTTTTGAGGATAGAGGAATATTGATTAAAGTGTGGGCCGTGTGTAGCTGTTTGTCAGGGCCGCATGAACTACACACTGCAATCCAGCAAAGATGGTAGAAAGACACCCTATGAAATGTACCCATTAAAACAAGAGCAACTGGAATAAAGTTACCAGGATCCACCCCTGGAGCCAAGCCTGGGGGTGGCATTCATTGGCAAGCTCCTGATTGTTAGGTCACTCGAATATCCTGGCTGGGCTCTCCCCAAAGTGTCAACATAGAATCTGTGCCATGTTCAAGGCCTCAGCTGTTGCAAAGGCTGCAAACAACTTTAGCCAGAAGGTAAACTACATCCGTCATGGCAGTAACTCTGTATATCACTGGTTAAGCTGGAACTCAAGCTGAAGAAGGAAGACTTTGGGGCAGTGCTTGTACAGGCAAGTAGGACTGCAGCACAGGGAGTCGCAGAAGTGAAAGCTTGTCTATGGGAGGGCCTTGGTGAAACCACGGAGAAAGACTATTGGGTGGCTCTGACGAAGTGTCGGCAAACTGTTCAACACCTCTGGGGTGTTAGGCGGGACCTTGCCTAGGAGCCCCTGAGGCCTCATTTTCCCCTCTAGCTATGCCCTGCTTAACAGTGTTCAACAGGAATGGGAAAGTGTAGACCAACTTTGGGGATATCACTGAGGTATAGATGGAATACTTTGAGGAACTCTTTCACCTGGTGGATATGGCCTTTCAAGAGACAGTGTTGAAACTTCCGGTGGATCTATCACTGTAGCTCCAGTTGCTTCCAACTGGTTGATTGTTGCATTTTGTTATTGTTGTGTTGTCATGTCATCCTGTCAGGTGATATTTCTCTTGTGTTATTTCTGATGGTAAACTATGCCTGCGTAGGTAAAAAACCTGTGCCAATTGCAATTCTACCAGTGTGGCTGTGTGGCAATAAAAGGAAACTTGAACCTGACCTTGGTGAGAAGCCTCCACAGTGGAAAGACTATGCAATAAATAAAATCCATCTGGCGATGTTGATAACGCTGGGTGTTGCTGGGGTGACATGATTGACGGATCCTCTTCAGTGTTACATGGAAGGCCTGCCGTATACTTCTAGACAGGAAAACAGGGCTGTATTCAAAAACGGGGACCAGAGGGTGTATCCTAAGTTCTCCACCTCCCTTGAAAAGCCCATGGCAGCTCCTCTTCCTTGCAAAGTTACATGAGGGCTCGTGGGAATTTGGGAACACAGCATACATTTGCTTTGTGGATGTGGAGATGACATTTGACCACATACTTTGGCTTATATTTTAGCTTATATATCATATTTGGCCCCTGCATGAAAGTCGTAAGATTCTAATTACTTGGCTCAAATTCTAAGGTGTTTAGAGAAGGAGTTGGACTCTGGGAAGGATACCTGCACTCCTATTTGTAATTCAAATAGACAGGATATTGTAAAGCTGCGGGCTTCATAGGAACTTGAGATCATGGGCTTCCTTAGGTCTGCCCTGTCTTACACCCCAGTGAGTCTGAGCTTACACACTAAGTCATCCATCCCTGCTGGATCTTAACCCTCTTCTGAGTGGGATGTGGCCCATAGACAGCCTCCTGCATACCATCTGCTTGTAAACCCATCCTTTCATCTCCCCATGCCTTCCTACACATTTTTCCCCTAACTCAGATCATTCAAAATGCACAAAGAATGCTGGATGTTGACTGTAAAAGCAAGTTATGTATGTATTGTCACGGTACTGGGGGACACCTGCACACAATCACACAGCACTGGGGGACACCTGCACACAATCACACCCGGCAAGGCAGAAACTGGTTCTCTGAGCACCTCAACCCTTTTAAGACCCAAAGGGCAGGGAGGCTCATATATAACCAGAAAGGCCGGAGAACACCAGACAGACAAAACATGGCATGGCAAGGCATGGACGAGGCATGGCATGATGAGGCATGGACAAGGCATGGCAGGGCGCAGGCGCAGGAACAGAGTTCCAGGGGGATGCAAGCGCACAGGAACAAGGGAACCTGGAACAAGGGAAGGCTTGTCCATTCGTAGGCATGGAGTATCCATAGATCAGGGTACCCCTACCTCCATAGGGTGGATCACTCTTGGCTACCCACGTATAGTAATACCAGCCAGTGAGACCCCCAGAACCATGACAGAATGATCGAGCAACCCTCGGGCCATTTGTGTCTGGCTCCTGGTTTTTCCCTGGTTGTTTGCAACTGCCTGGAATCCAGTCGTGGAGGGGAGGGTACTGTCACACCCTCTCTCTCCTGTTCCATGGCTCTGCCCCCTGCTGCTTGGTTCCTCGTGCCACACCTCGTTGCTGTGGTGATGCTAATTGCCTCGTTACACACCTGGTGCTGGTTGCCTCGTTAAACACGTGGTTGCCTGGTTCCCTAGCCTATTTCCCTGTGTCAGCTCAGTTGATTTGTGTAGTCTTGATTTGGAGGAGTGTCTGGTGGGTCCTGCTCAATCATAATGCCTCACGAAGCATTCTGAGCCAGCTCCCTTGGATGCTTAGGCCCCTCCACGGTATGCCTGCCTGCCTGTCTCAGTGGCTGGTATTACTATATGTGGGTAGCCAAGAGTGATCTACCTTATGGAGGTAGGGGTACCCTGATCTATGGATACTCCATGCCTAAGGATGGACAAGCCTTCCCCTGTTCCAGGTTCCCTTGTTTCTGTGTGCCTGTGTCCCCCTGGAACTCTGCTCCTGTGCCCATGCCATGCTTTGTCTGTCTGGTGTTCTCTGGCCTTTCTGGTTATGTGTGAGCCTCCCCGCCCTTTGGGTCTTAAAAGGGTTGAGCTGCTCAAAGAACCAGTTTCTGCCTTGCTGGATGTGATTGTGTCCGCTACTGCTGTGTGGTTGTGTGCTGTGTGTCCCCCAGAACCGTGACATGTATTCTTGTTTGGTCTCATTTGAATGGTCTCAGGGTGACTGGTACAATGATCTCAGTCTTAAAACAGTATTTTGTATAATTTTTAAGATAAGGAATTTTAGGGAATCCTTGCCTTGATAGGAGATTCAACCACTTTAGTGTACAAAGAACTTCAACAGTCTGGTCATTAAAATAACAATAGACTATTATCCCAAGATCAGGATGTCTATTTTTCTGGGCACGTTTCCTCAGGAAAACATGGGTAAAGATTGGTTTATTCAATGGGAACACCTACTACATCTTTTGGTCTGAAATTTAATGAAGGATCTGCAAGGAAGCAGGGGAGTCATTCTATAGTCAGAGGTCCCCCGTGGTATTGTGTGATTAACCTTCTGGAACCAGATCTCTACCTTACTGTGTAAATTTTTAGAGTATGTATTTGACTATATTTTCTTGTGCATGTCATTCAATCAGCTGGCTATTTAGAGTGTCTCCTGTATTTTGGTTGAAATTTAACTAGTGTCTCCCTTTCGCAGTAAATAAACTTTGCTTTGATTAATTCCTTGTTTCTGTGAAGTTGCTAACTTTACTCATTTCTTGGGTAGTCCTGTTTCTGCAGCCCCTGACCAGGATTGGGTCAGTTAAACTGGAGGTGCCTTTACAGCCTCTGAGTTGGACTGATCAGTTAAACTGAGTCCCTGAAATTCTAACCAAACTGTTAAACTGTAGTCACTGAGCTGAGTTGACTAGACAAGCTGATATTGTACTGATTTGTAGCTGCCCTGTAGTCCCTGAACAGAGACCAAAATGGTTATGCATTTCCACAGATAATGTTTAATTAGCTGGAAGCGAATGCTGGCAGCATTGTAGTCTTAAATGAGGGAGTTGTCATGAGAGACACTGACCTCCCAAAGGGACTCACCTTTATTTAATGACAGGGCATGACAAACTCCACATACAAGGCAGGTAAACATCAGGGTGGGACCAGGCAGCATTGCATGGTCAGGGAGGCGGTCATTCCACTTAGCAGGTGGTAATCAGCCTCGTTGACTCCACCATCTAACCTGCCTCCAGTGGGTCATCTTCTGGGGGGCCCAAAATCATCTCTCTCTCCCTCTGGCTTGATGTCTGTCTTCCCTTTTATGCCCCAAAGTGCCTAAATGTTGACCAGCTCCAGCTGTGGCTCCCTCCACATTTCATACATGATCTGGGGAATGCGGGCCCCAGTTAAGAGAGACCCTCTGCTATGGCGCTGAAGATCAGGCTATTGGGGGGAATGGCATCCCCAGATCATCACAGAACTTAGCTAAGTGTAAGAGTGGATCTCTGAATAAAGAGAACCACCCTAAATTAATTCGAGATCATTGCTAACATGTTCTAAAACAATCCCTTAAATATATTGGAGTCACATTTAATTCTATTTCATCTGAAGTTAAAGTATTCTTCTCAGAAGCACATGGAGACCAACTCACATTCAGTGCCTTTGGCTGCCCAATTGGATTCCGTTGTTGGGCCAGTGCGTGGATCCTTACAATATCAATGTGCAGTAATTTCTGGATGGGCATTTAGTATCGGGGGCTAGTGGTGAAACTGCTGCTATTTTTGAGCCCCTGGTGCTCTCTCAGAAAAGAGTGGATTGTTCCTTTCAGGTGAGGGGGGAGAGTCTGTCCTTAATGAAGGAGTTTAAGTAGCTCATAATGAAGTTGGAGCTAAAATATAGCACATGGTTCATAGGTCAGTCTGTGTCCCCGTCCTCACTGATGCTGTGGGTGTGGTTATAAAGAACAGGATCACAAGTAGAAGTGGATGACATGAGGTTTCTGCACAGGATTTCTGGGCTCATTGTCCATGACAGAATAAGGAGTTCAAACATCTACAGGGAACATGAAATAGATTTGCTGTTCCTTCAGATAAGGAGTCAGTTGAAGTGGTTTGGATGTCTTATAAAGATACCACATGGTTGGCTGCAAACGGAGCTGTTTCAAGCCCTTCTCACTATTCAGAGATCCTGGGCCAGACCATGAACACACTGGAGGGTTTACACTGTCCAGTCAAAACGTTTTGACCACCCCCTAGTAGAACAATTAGTGCTTCCCAACAGTCAGATGGCACACCTATAAATGTACAAATGCTTCTAGCAGGATTATTCCCCTAGCCATGTTGCTAGGAGTGGGCACAAATGTTTTGAGGAGCATGACAGTGACATAAGCTTACCAAGGTTGAAAAAGAGCCCCCTTAGTAGGTGGTATGAGCTCCTTCAGTCGCCAGTAGTAAAGCTATGTGGCAAGGCATTGATTCCATTGAGGTCTTGGAACATTTCCACTGGAATGCTATATTGTGTTAAAATCACAGCTTTTCGAAAAGCATCAAGGATCCTCAGTGGAGGTTCCAAACACCCAAACCTGTTGGTCAAGGCAATCCCACAGATGTTCAATAGGATTGACATTTGGTGAACACTCCTAGTGACATGACACGGGGAATTATCCTGCTGGAATCAGCTCATGCCATCCAGATAGACAGTCATCATGATGGACTGGACCAGGTTCGCCAGGATGGACAAGTAGCCTGGAGTATTCAGCACAACTACTTCTGGTCAGTATGCACCTGTTCTTTTATATCCCCTTTCTCATTAGTACCTTTATTGGTGCTATCTGGTTGCTAGGAAGAGCCAACTGTTCTATTAGGGGATGGTCATAAAGTTTTGACTGGACAGTATATACCTCCCAGCTGGCTTGAGTTTATCTGGAGGTCTCCTAGAACGAACTAGAGTCCAGGGGTGCGGAATGGAGAAGCAATAAAAAGATGATGAAAATTCCCTTAAAAGTTTGGAAAGATCGGCTTGCAAACAACTAAATAAACCTTTTAAGATAAACCTTTTTAGATTTACTGACATGGTCCCAATTGTGTTAGTCGGTGAGGTATGCTAGCAATTAGATTTAAAAAATGCATGAATTCTGGGAATAATCCCCAAGGAAGCACGTTTAATTTAAGAAGAAGCGATGTAGGCTAAAACGGATTAGCATAATAATACCCCATGGAAACTTGTCATTCACATAATAGGCTTTATATTTATTTCAATGCTAAACACCATTTGATTTAGTGAAGTAGAGAAGAAAACAAATAAAACAAATGGGTGTTGGCACTGCAGAAGTTTCTGGAAACAGGGAATGCTGTGGTGGTGAATGTTCCATTCACTGCTGTGATGCACTTCAGCCACACCATTGAGCCTATATCTCAAATTCAACCACCAAGCTTTGAAAGCAGCTTTTGAATCCAGACTAACAAACCTAGATTCACATGGCGCAATGCCAACACGGCAGAAGTGACCATGTCATCACCATGGTAACCATCTTGCCAAGACCGAATCACCCTTCAGAAAAGGATGGGATGTGTTTCTGCAGCATTTCATCCATAAGAAGCTTGGTTTAGCTGGCTGACAGTATTAAGTTTGCACATGCTCATCATCGCGCCTTATCAATGCCACTTCAGGCGAGCACAAATACACCTGTGGTGATTTATCAACACTTGACACATGATGTGTTTTCAGCTTAAGTCCAGCTGCATTGCCAAGGGATATCAAACTTAATTATGCAGCGCATTCCATTTCAGTTTAATTGTATCTGTTCAAATGTTTGACTGTGTGAGTTTCGAATGCATGACTGTGACAAACAGCTGGTCAGTACAGATCCTTCAATGGCCTTTGTGCTGCTTTTGGACTGGATGCTGTATCCATACTGAGGCAACTGCCGCTTTGCCGCACTATTTTAATAGAGTCTGCTGGAAGTGTCTTTAGGGTTGTGATGTTTCCACTCATTGTTATGGTTACTGTTCCTCATCTGACCACTAGAGGCAGTCTTGTTCCCTGGAGAGTGAGTCAATTGATTTTGGTTGCTCCTAGTTGGTTCCACCAGGTTTGCTTTTGGTTGTCTTGTTCCTGGGGATTCTCTGCCTCATGTCCTTAAGGATTTTTTTCAGTGTTCTTAGCTGTTTGAGCTGCTTTGGAAATTCTATTAAATATCTTTCCCCATATATTCTCTGTATCTGGCTCCCTTCCTACACTCGGTGGAACAATCTTTTACCTGGGTGAAGCATCAACTCACCTATTTTAAACCTAGTCAAAATGGAGAGCAAACAGGCAGGCATCCCCTTTTTCTATAGAGGTGGCGCCGTCGAGCTCAGCCATAGACATAAGAAGCCTGCCTTCCAGAAGATCTCCTCAAAATGGGAAGAGGGAGAGCACTGAAGCTTTCCACTTAGACAGGAAGAACTAAATTCACTGAATTGAAGCCATTCAATTGGAGAAGATAAAATAGGGTGACCCCATATCAAGTGAGCTCATCCCCTTGAGTAAATAGAGCACAATCACAACACAAAGGATTTCATTTCGTCTCATTTATCAACGGGTGACACGGTCGACCTGGATGGGTGAAGGCTCAATCTAACAGATATGTGGCAGTGCAGTAAAAAGAACGGAGCCGGCGTTATTCTACAATAACTACATGCTGACATCCTCTGGCAGACCTACACAGTAGCCACTCCACCTTATCATTTCATGTTTCAGATAAATGAGAAATACATTTCTTTTTGCTTCATCTCCTTCCCAACCTCTTGCTTTCAGAAGAGTCTGGTAGTAAAATCCAGTGAAAATGTGACAAATCATAATGTTCAGTGAACACAAGTCAAGTTTCAAGCAAACAAACATAAACATTATCTGCAAAGGTCTATATTGTGTAACAAGTCTACTGATTTTCTGTATATGGATAACTGTGTAGTGTATTTTACAGTACTGTGTTCATTCAGCCATCTGCAAACCCCCGCTTTGTGTAGGGTGGTGAGGGATGGGGAGTCAGTTCCAGAGCTCTGCTCTAGGCCAAAACCTTTGGAATGAGGCTGCAGAACGTTAAACATGGAGGGGCACAATTCCTGAACTAGCTCTCGCCTGAAAAGCCAGCCCACATGAACTTGTCAGAGACATGGGGGCAAAAGGCAGGAAAATCCAGAGAGACCCAAACTGGCCCCAGTTTCTCATTTTGGGCCTGACAGGGCTGCATTTGGGCTGCCTGTGTTTCGACTCCCAGAATGTCAGGAATCCGCAGCACTGTTACCATGGAGGCCGAGTGCAACATCGCCTCAGAGTGCGGGCTCGGGTGGAGACAGTACGCAAACAGGACGACACCATGCAGCTCAGGATACGTACCCGATTATAAAGTTTAATGATTCATTCTTTCCTCTTTATAAAGAACATGGCAGAATAAAGGCAAATGAATGTACAAGAACATCAAGAAACGTGAAACGATACTTAGAGACTAGATTGAGAAAACTCTCCCCTAGTACACCCAGTTTTCACATCTCACCTGGGTAACAGGAAGGAAGTGGAGCGCATGATCATGAACTCACCTGAATGCCAACATACTGTACATTTGCAAGGAGCTGCTGCTACTGAAAAAGGTGTCAGATGGAGCAGGCTGTAGTGGAGAGGAAATGGCCAACGTAATCCCACATCCTATAATACCCCAAAACCATTTACTATTTACAATCACAGGTACAACAGAGTCACTTGTCTGGGCTTCCATCCTTAATGTTTTGCTTTCAGACAGCGTTAACTTTTTGTTTTGAATCTTTCCTTCATGTTATTTCATTTTTTATTCACCTGTTTATTTTTGTTTGGAAACAATATTTTTTTTTCTCCGAAAAAACAACACGAATGAATAGATACAGGGAACAGGTAATAATATGTAAAATAAAACAAGACATTTTCAATTCAGTTGAGGCTTACTTGGGGCAAATGTCCCCTTTTCCTCATTAAATATTTGTTTCGACACGTCAAACAGTCGCATATGCTTGACTCCGTGCTCCTTGCTATGAATACAACCTCCATGTTAAACAGACTTCAATTCTTATTTTAAGAACATACACAGGAACGCAAGTGTGACTACGCACACACGCACACACCCCGGGAAATCTCCACACGGAGTGCGAGGGTGACTGTTTCAAAGGAATGAAGAGAAGACAGCATCTGGCGACCAAAAAGCAGCGTAATGAGGGATGAAGACAGACTCAGAGGACAGCCAGTGATACAGCTGCAGGCACTCTCCTCTGCTCTATCAGTTAGCATTTAGCATGATTACGACTGCAAATACCAACACAGCCAATCAACACAAACTGAATCAGAACAGCTTATGAACATTTTGCATTGTGAAGGTCTGTCATTGTGCTTTCCTCTGCCACTGCCTCGGTCTTTCCATGTGGGAGGTGGGCTACGAAGGTGCATTAGAGTGAGCCTCCCCCACCAGCAGGGGGCCCATAAGGGGCTGTCTTTCTCTGCTGTGGAAAGAGCTGACACGGCAGTACCACAAGAAAGAGATGAACAAATCATTAACATTCACGGAGAGCAGGACAGCATGAATAAATAAATAAACAAACAAATAAATAAACAGAATGTGTGTTGCCTAGCACCTCCAGGGTTTGGGGTTCAACTCCCACATCCAGCTCTGTATGTGGAGTTTGTTCTCCCTGTGCTCTGCAGATTTCCTCCGGAGTACTCCGGTTTTCTCCTGCAGTCCAAAGACATGTGTTGTAGGCTAACTGGCGTGCCTAAATTGTCCATGGTGCCTCTGTGTGTGTGTGTGTGTGTGTGTGTGTGTGTGTGTGTGTGTGTGTGTGTGTGTGTGTGTGTGTGTGTGTGCGTGCCCTGCGATGGGTTGGCACCCCACCTGGGCGTCCCCCACCTTGTGCCCTAAGGCTGCCTGGGATAGACTCCAGGCCCCCTCACAACCCTGGATAGGGTTAAGCGGTTTAGAAAATGGAGGGATATATACAATTATCACCATATCTTCGTAACACTCCATTTCACTTTCACATTTAGGGGAATGGTCATCTGGTCCAGCCTGGTCCTCACCTGCCAGCTGGAGGATGGGTGATCATGTGATGACAACAGGACATTTACACTTCCATTTATTACACAGGCTTGTTGTGCTGATGCCAGGGACAAACCCCTGGGTCGCCTAGCAACACTGCTGTCAGAATATTGGCACATAACTACCAACGCGGACCCCTGAAGAAGCACCCACGGGCTCTGTTGCCCCTTAGCACTCTGTATTAATGAAGTCTGTTAGTGAACAGATTGTCCAAATAGCCTCCTACGTGGCAGGGCTTTGTGGTAAAGGCCCATGTTAATCACTGGTTAATGGGGCTTCCTGCAAGCGCTGCTCCTGCACAGGTGTAAGAAGAGGGGGCATCAACCCACGGCCTTAGCAGATAACGTGTACAAAACCACGTGTGTGTGAGGAACTGGTCAAAATCTGTTCTCTGTAGCGTGTGGGTGTGTGCGTGAGCACACACAAGTGAAGGTCGAGGAAGAAGCGCAATTTGTCAGTAATAGCGATCACTGCGGAATCCCAGACATGGCACATGACATGGTATAGGATATGATACACTTCTTGACAAGTCAGAGAAAGGATTAAAAAACGCAATAAATAAACGACTAAGTAAACATTCTAAAATCGGTCCAGTCAATCAGAAAATACCCATTCGAGGATCAAAGCTCATCTCGCTGTTTCCTCATGTGAGGTAATTAAAAAACTTTTCCAGTCCTGACTTTCACACCACATTGCATGGATTGACAATACTTACAATAATCATGTACCCTTGCCCAAAATAAAAGACAAGATTATCAGAAGCTTCCACTTAGATTAGATGTTGTCTTAGCTTTTAACAAGTGAGGCAGATCTCACAAAAGACTTAAGACATAAAAAAGACTAACTGAAGAATTCCTTGATGGAGGAACATAAAAAGAATAAAGTGGATTTGACAATCCATGTGAGATCCAGCGACAGCCCCCAGATCTCAGGATTCAGCCTGACCCCTTGAGCCCACGGCTGGGGGAGACCACAGGGCAGGTGGCTGGAGGAGGAGAGGTGGGACGGGAACGAAGGTGGGGTTCAAATGTGGGCGTGGCCACGGGCGTGGCGACCCTCCCCAGCTCTGCGGGCCCCGCCCCCATGCCTTTGGTGCTTCCGACGCTCGTGGTGGTTTTTGTGGTGATGACGTCGACGTCGGTGGGCGTGCCAAGCTGTGGGGAAGCAGAGCAATGGGTCAGAACCACACATACACACAGATTATACTCATGTACTGACACATACTTCACATTTCCCTACACATAATAATACACATCATATCCACACAAACAGAGTCCTCTGAAGGACACAAAAAACATACACAATGCCAAACAAAGGCCTTGTTGAATAACCAGCTGGATTTACTATAAATTGTTTTCTGTGTGAGCTTCAGAACGATGGTACAAATTTTGCCTCCTACGCCATGCCTACACAATCCTGTTGTTCGGCTGTCCTGTCAACAGAGTTCACAGCTCCATGCTTTTGTTTACTGAAATTGTGAGATAAAACCTGCGGGAAAGAGAACCTTCTAGAAACTGCATACAGTCAAGGATATCATGACGACTGTCATTGTGACCATCATCCTCAGACATACTGTCACCCTCTGGGAAAGGGCAGTGTAAAAATGGAGAACCGAGTTGATGTTGTGGGCTTTCCTACGATTATTGTTGCATAAATTCGGCAGATATCTGAAGTGACTTATCTGTCTTCATGCCCCTGTGGTTTTACACACTATATGGACAAAAGTATTGGGACACCACTTAATGGGGGGGGTTCACATACTTTTGAACTTGGGTAATTAAGCCATACTCATTGTTGAGACAGGTGTATAATTAAACACATTAATCACACAGCCATGCAATCTCCAGCAATAAACACTGGTGGCAGAATGCATCATACTGACGAGATCAGTGACTTTCAATGTGGAAGCCATTATAAGATGCCACCTTCCCAACAAGTCAGTATCAGACTTTTGCCTTGGTTAAATGCAAGTGAAGTGATTGTGATGTGGAAACTTCTATAAACAACAAGAGGTCAGTTGTGATGTCATAGGCCACACAAACAGAAAGCGACCCGATGATCCAACATGAATACCCAACCTCATTGATGCTGTTATGGTTGAATGGCAGCAAATCCCACCAATGATATTCAAACATCTAGTGTAATGCCTTTCTCAAATAATGAAGACAAAGGAGGACCAAATTCTTATTTATCCCATTGTTTTAGAATGACATATTGCAGAGGCAGGTGTCTCACTACTTTTGTCCATGTAGTGGATATCCTGACTTACCCCTCGTACAGATGATCCGGGGCCGTTCCCACTTCCCGTCAGCGCGGCACTTGGACGTCGGGGCGTGGCGCTGCAGAAAGCCTGCGGAGCATTGGTAGCGCACCACGGCGTGGATGTCATAATGCGCTCGATTGCGGCCAATCAGGAAGGCATTATCCACGGCAGGGGGTGGTCCACAAAGCGCTGTCAGAGAGGGGCGGGTTCACAGCTCTATATGAGTCCTAGCACACTGGTTTCGTGGTTAATTTTTAACCAGGCAAAATCCATCAAAATGAGCTACATATTGCTCAAATTCACTCATTCATGCAAGTTTCTCACTAGGGCTCTTTTAGTTAAGGGCTTTGATACATTACATCACAAGCCCTTAAGCTACATGTCTTGCTGGTTAACCCATTAAACCCATTGCAATAACTGGTTTTCCATGCAAGCTTTTAACCCCATGGGGGGAGAGAGTATGTCTTTGCTTTACAAGAGAAATCCAAGGGTGAAGTTGAGACAGGTAGACAGTAACCATGGCAGTCAGCTAAAGGGTTTGACTCCTCAGCTCAGCTGTAGGAAGGGGTGGGACTGCGGCATGGATTGTGGCGATACCTCCGCTGTAAGACACCGTCTTTCGTCTGGGTTACGGGGCCGTTACACATTCCTCCTCAGACGCCGTATCAGTGTTCATAAACACCGTCCTGTTTATAAAACTAAATTATCACTCATTTCTATCACTGAATGAGATCTGAATGAAACAGGATATCATGACTCAAGACTCGGTTACCAAGTCTGAGAGCTGGCCTTATTATTCATTATTCGTCTTCAGGCAGAGCTCTATAGCAAAAGTTTCCCTGCTTTCGTTCAGTCCGTTTGACGCACAGCAAAATGTGAAAGCCGAGTGCAGCTAAACAGAACAACGTCCAAGTGACAAAAGCCCTGTTATCGCCAGGACAAAACCCTGATTACTTTCTGCCATCGGCTCATTTGTGAGCTTGTGGAAACGTGACGCCTTTGCTTTATGTTGAACCGGACTGTGAACAGACTGTGACATACTAGGAGCGTAGGAGACATTGCAAGGCATCTACGGCCAATATATACAGTACCACAAACTGTATATAAATATATGTATGTGGACACTCCTCTACTTACGAAGGGGTTACATTCTGACAAATAGATCATGAGCCAAAAATAACTAATTAAAAAAATTACAACATTTACCCCCTCTCATATTTCCATTTTCTAACTACGTGGGTGGCTCCCTCGCCGACTTTCATAGGTTCGAATTCACCTGTCGTATGGCATATGACATCAATCGGAGCCCGATTTTTTCTTTGATTACTATTTTTTATTTTTCGAAATTATTTTTACAAGCCTTAACTTTGAAAGTATGTTAGCATGGGGGTGTCCATAAATCACTGAGAGAAGATAAGTGTAAGCAGGGATCCCCCTGGAGGGGAGCGATCTTATCCATTTTCTGCTACCTAATAATTGATAATACAAAACAGTTTTGCTTCCTGCACCCCCAGACCAAGCTGCCTATCCTCACCAATCTTCCTCCCATGATCCAACATCTTTATGTTTCCCTATCTTCCTTTCATTGTTCATTCTCTCCAGTGTCCTGCCACACCTGACCCCATTTTCTCCACCCATCTCCACCTCACACGGCTCTCTCCACTGCCCATGCTGACCTGTGCCTTTCTTGCAGATGTAAGGCAGGTTGTAGTTGCAGGGCACGTCGTTCCACTTGCCGTTCTCGTGGGCAACCATCACCACACAGTCCTCGCCGCCCGCAAAGAAGTTGTCGGGCTGGTTCTCCCGCCAATTCTCGAAGTCCTGTTACAACATCGAAGCACGTCTATTCAACGGCACTTAGAACTTTAATATTCGTCAGAATCATATCAATTTGTCTGTAATTCTTTCCTTCGTGGAAAGGATGTGATATTTGAAGTGGAGAAGGCTCAAAAACATTAGAAGAAGATGCTGATTATTGCTTAACAGACTAACCGGGTGTATTCTCAGATGGGATAAGGTATCTGTACTTAAGGTTTACGTTGGGTGTTAGAGTTACTCAAAAAGGAGAAGTGTCTTCTCATATCCAAAAAAGTCATTCAGTACCTATGTATAGGTACTGTCATGCAGTTGCATGTATGTATATAATATTATTCTGGGTAGAGTCTCACCAGTTCCATGTTGTCCGTCCACTGGAAATCCTCCTCCACTGTACGATCATTTAGTCCAATCCAGGTGTTTTCATGGCTCAAACCTGGATAGTCATGTATTGAGTACATTGGCCACACTTCAAACCTGTATTTTCTGTGATGAGTGTCTGGCCTAATCCGGTGTCACACCAGAAATCTCTAGCTAAATATCCCGGTGTGAACTGCAAGCCAGTACTAACCAAGTTACTCTTATCCTGTCTACCTGGTGTGGCCTTGCCTTTAATATTAATCCTTGTGGTGTTGCTGCCTGAACAGCATTAAGTGGCCATCTTTGCCATGGCATCTGGGATGCTTGGGTGTTGAGTAACGCCGGTGTTTTAAGACAAGGGCAGGCAGATTATCAGCATGGAGCACTAATGAGATTTTTGTGCAGAATGATGGAATTCCAATAATTACTTTACTGACGCAGACCACGACGGGCGACATTAATCATTAAAGACTCTGCACTGTACAGCCTGAGGTTGATACGCCAATTTGCATGCCAATTATACCCTTTATTTTCCCCCCAGAATGTGCGGCTACTTCTGAAAAGAGCGATTTTGCCTCCTCCTCTGCACTGATGAAAGAAGGCTCAGTAGCTGGGGGGGCTGGTGGTTGTGCGGGAACGCGGGCATCATCTTTGCAGCTCAGTGACGACACTCTGAATGGACACCGTGCTGATTAGCTGTGCCACCCGCAGCGTTTACGTCCCCCCCGTGCCACACAGTGCCGAGCCTGGCTAAGCGACGCTACGCTCCTCACCGGAGAGGAACTCCTGCTCGGCGGGGCTGCGGATGCTGGCCAGGTGGGCTCCACGCTCCCGGCAGTCCTTCTCGCCATTCTCCCACGTGTGCCGCCGGGGAAAGTACCTGTAGCAGTGACCATGGAACTTCCTCCAGCCGAGCTCGCAGCCCTGGGTGTCTGTCATTGTAGTGAAGAGGGTCAGTGTAGCTGCATCATGCTCAGCATTCTGTTACTGACTAGTGCTTGTGGGGGGAAGACCATATTACCCCAGGGTTATCCTGGAGCACCTGCTCTGCCGGTGCCTTTCCTTACTGTTTCTCACCATCTGCCATCCCCCTGTTCCCTGTCCTACTTCTCCACCATGTCTGTCATCGCACATTTGGAACCCCCCAGCGGTGCAAACAGCCCTGTGATCCACAGCATGTTGGAACCTCCTTAGTTGTCTACAGCAAGGCAGGCAGATTCTGCTGTACCCCTCTTTCTCCCAGCCATATAGAGGAGACCAGAGTGAGTATGAGGCATGTCCCCATCTCACACTGATGGGCAGAAAGGCCCGAGGCCAGGGGGGACAGCATAAGGCAGTTTTTTAGATGTATTTTTTAACCCGTAACACAAATCTAAAGCGACATGCAGATCAGGCTGCAGGGCCTTTGAATGAGTGCACTCCCGCCCACTCTCCTTGGCGTGAGCTGTCTGCTTGCTTACTCATCACGCTGCTTCACAGAAGCCCAGTGTGACCTCCTAGGAGAAGTCATCATCAGGCAGCACTCCTTCTTCACGTGTATTTTTAATGCTGCGGTTTCCTATTTCAGACACGCTTATTTTGACCACGTTACTCTCGCTGTCAGCTCTACATCGAACCTGACAACATTAGAGACTTACGTTCTCACCAAACAAATGGACGCTAACAGATGGCCCTGCTTCGGCAGACGTATCCCGTCCGTCCATATGAGCGAGGCAGGAGAGTGAGTGTATGCCACTCCCCCAATGTGTGCTGCAGTGTATACTGGAATCTGCACGGCCGTCCCCTGCCATATTTATAAACCGCGAGCAGGCGTCTGCAGCAGTACAGTACCGCAGCTAATTTTTATTCATAGTTCATTTCGCCTCCAAAGTGTTTTAATTGCACTTGTGATCGGAACAAGTCAGGCTGCGGTAGAGCAGAAAAGAACAATGCAGGGGTTTTATTACACTTTGGGTGGCATGTCGACGGACAAGTGGATCTAAATCAAGGCTCTTCCTTTCAAACGCCACTCCTACCGGGGTGTATGCATGGGGCTGATTTAGCGTCCCACTGAGACCGAGAGTGAGGAGGGGACAGCCTCACACTGAACCCGCACCATGGCCACACTCGTGCTTCCCTAGTAGTTCCCAGCATCTGCCTGCACCTCGTCCCATTTGATGCGACGCAGATTGCCTTTGCTGTTGGCACATTTACAGCATCCACAGCATGAGGACTGTCCAGTTTTATTCTCATTACTAGAAAATGTGAAGTAAACAAGATCCAGAACATTATGAAGGGATTTCTAGTTTAAAGAGAGACCACTGCTGTCTAGTTAAAGAACAGAATTGGATTTACCAGTCCAGGCCCAGGATGTTGGTGTCATTCTATTCACATGTTTTTCAAAAGTGAATAGGATAAATGTCAATATTATTATAATCATTATCAGCCTCAGTGGTTGTCATATTTCCTGGTTGACTTGACCATGAAGGACAGGCCTTCTCTTGGCTGTAAAAAACCATTTACATTTATGTATTTAGCTGACGTAATGCTTTGCCCCTGCTCACTGCTGAGGACTGCACAAAATTATCCACAAGCTTGCGTTAGCAGCATGTTTATTAAGGTGTACAATGTGAAGCTGCCTTTTCGGAAAATTACACTCCTCACATGGAGCAGGGCCCACCTTCCGGGATCATAATCAGAACACCTTCCTAAACGATTCACTCAGACTGTGAGGGAGAGATGTGGGACAGAATGTTTAAGCAGATCGACAGGAAAGATATTTGGAACCCCATGATTGTTCAGCTTTCAGAGCACATTTACACACCGAATGAGATCTTTTTAAAGGTGTAACATCAGTGCCTTCATTTCAGTGTTCCCAGTCCCCGAAGTACTGACTGGGGTTTCATGTTTACCCATTGTGTTTCCAAATTGCCAATTATCATGTCCTAATTACCCTCAAATGTTGCACCTGTGTTCTCTCCTGTATAAGTCAGTGTCTTGCCCTTGTTCCCTGTCAGTGTTCCCATTATTTCCTTTGTTCCCTAATCATTTGAGTCCCTGGTTCCCTATCTGCATTTAGTGGATCCCGTCTTCAGGATAGAATGTAGTATGTCCTTTTGTATCTGCATTCCTGTCTCTGAGACATTCTGTCTGTCCGGTCCTAGAAGCCCATGACTAAAGGTTACGGCTAAGACTAAGACTAAGACTAAACAAGATGATCGGCTGGCCAAAATGGGAAGTGCTATCACTGCATGTCATCTAGAGATCAGCGAAGAGTGGAGAGGGAGTTGAACTAACAATGGCACGGTGCAGTAGGGATCAGTAAAGAAAAGGCACCTGCCTGTGTCAGAGCCCCAACCCTCTACTCCCATTCATTTGCTCACTAAAGCACACGTCACTTTCGGCCCACCCTCTCTGAGGTGAGGTTTGGCAGCTGGGTTTCCTCAGTCAGCTTTCAGGGCTGTTTGACAAAGAGGCAAAAAGCAGTAGATGGAGTTGATGACTTTTGATTTTCCCTGGCATGATATCATGGCTGTGATGTGACAGGACTCGCCGCGGAGTCCTGCTGACTCCAGCAATGCCTAGTCCAGACGGAGGATGCACAGAGTATCGATTACACTCATTAGTAATAGCATCAGCCCCACTTTGCCAAAAAGGTCTAGTTAAAAAATTAGTAATTACCAGTAAGTCACTTGTCTGAACTGTTAAATACACATGGCAATGAATTAATGTATTTTGATTACTGCAGGGACATTACTGCATCCTTGCACTGTAAGCTATGAAGATCATTTCAGACCACAGCCTTTACTAAGCCATGATATATTAAACAAAATGAAAAATTATAATGATAAAGTAGTTTCTTCCCATTGATATTTTAAAACAATACGATGCATGTGTAGTCCTTATGCTTATTACACTTGGCTAGCAGTAAAGAACCACCAATAAAATCATTTTTTGGATCAAAAGAGACCTTGTTTAAGGCTGTACAATTAGGGTACACTCTGTTTAGCTGGCCCTTCGGAACGTTTGAGGGTCACCAAATGGGAAAGCTGAAGGTCATGTCCAGGTGTCAGAGTGATTAATCTGAAAGGGTATAAATTTCTCATTTGGAAGAGGAGGGTTCAGCAGAATTGTTCTGCGGGAAAGGGGCTGTTATACAAATGCGTGAACTGTCAAACTACTAGCAGTCTTTGGACAATCTTTGGTTACATGACAGCAACTTTACCATGAGGCCAGTAGTCAGGAAAGACAAAAATCCTTGGCAAAATGGACTCTCCCGAGGAGGGCTGTCACCCTCTTACCTCTGTCACAGTTAGCACCACCATAACTGGGCAGGCATAAGCAAATGAAGGCATCCACCTTGTCAATGCAGGTTCCTCCATTCTGACACGGGTGTGAACTGCAGTCATCGATGTCTGGAGACACACACACACACACACACAGAGTCAGAACGGATATGATCTGGCTGGTTACATATTTGCTTACCTAATTAAAGACATTGCACAAGTAATTGTATCTCCTGATGAGATCAAAACCCTTAAGGAAAATCCTAATTAGGCGATTGATTGGTTAATCAAGGGATTTGGCTGAAAGAGCTGCCTCTCTGGATTTGATTGGCAAAATGACACAAGCGTATGGTAATAATGTAGCCTGAAGGACTGAGCCCATGCAGGCGGGAAGGGGGAGTTTGTCATCTAAACAGCGAGTTCGTGTGAGGCAACACAGAGTAGCAACTTAAAAGAAACATCGAAAAGAGCATGGAGGGAATGCATTAATAAATTACGAAGAGAAGGTGCTTAAATAAGGAGGTGGAGTTTAAAACAAACGTAGAGAGCCGGGGTTTCTACATGGAGGGGAGGAGCTTAACGCAAACTCAGAGAGACGGGGCTTAGAACAAACACAGAAGAGGGACTCTGTGAAGAATCTGACTGTTTGTTGTCCCTGAATTCTTTAATGGGGTACATTTCAATATCAGGTCCATTGTAGGCGGTCTGCAGTACAGGGGCAGTGTGCCTCTATGGTGCCCCATCTCCCTTTTAATAAGTCGTACGTTCACTTCAGCTCAACACAGATTTTAACTAGCTTGGACTTGACCTATGGGCGTACTCAATTAAAGGCCCATCTGACATCCCAGAATCCCTTGCTGTAGAGGCATACTGGAAGTCTCTGGTGGGGTTTGGGCAGAGAGTAGCTTTAGGGAATCTGAGAGTGTGATCTTACAGACTTTTTAAGGTGGTGAACTGCAATCCCTTTTCCAGGATTAAGGTCCTGGAACAAAATGAGGAGGCAGAGGGTAAGCGTGAACACCAGATTAAACCGGCATGTCTAGACACAGACATGGGGGACTTGGGAGGATTTAGGCCACAGCAGAGACTGATTTGTGGAATGTCTGAAGATTTCACTCCTCTGCAGTCTTCAGGCCAGCTACATTAAACCATCACCAGCATCCCACCAACACAGAATTCAGGAGAACAGTGTGAAAGGCAGCCGTGTGCACCTAGGGCAGCAGAAACTGTGGGTAAGACGTCTGTTCTCTTTTAGATCAATGTGTGAGCCAAGCTGGCCACTACCTCAGTGCCTTTGACAGGCTAACTGGTCATTTCAGATTAACTCTCTGTGTGTCTACAAATCACTTTCTGCAATAATCCAGCAGGTTTGCATGGAACATGGCAACATTTCACTTTTGCCTACAAATGAGTTCTTCAACTTAAATGCTCATTCTGTAAATTGGTTTAAACGGTGATGTGGTAAATTGGACTTGAAAGAAAACTATAGCCAAAACTAGTAATGCAAGTATTTAGCAATCATATTGATAGCAATGATTCTGAGGCTGGTAGCAGGAAGTTGGGGCCAAGCGGACGTTGTGAGAGACCAATTCAGCCCCTCCAGACAGGCAGGAGACCTGAGGATGCCTGATCAAAAAGATCCACCTTAATGAGGAAAATGAACACTGGTGACCCATGGCCAATTTTTTTGTTTGTTCATGTATTTATACATCTTGTTTGTTGCACTTCAGAGGACCACCGGATGTGATTAAATGTTTAGTGCCGGCAGGCTTTCATCAGCCATGTATTTTTTGAGTGACAGTCCCGCCCCTGCCCTTTGTGACTCACCAGTTCTCCCTCGCTCGGCCTTTCCCAGAGTTGTTCAAAAATAAAAACAAAAACAGTAGCCAAAACCCTTTTTGTGTCGAGGGACACGTGCCGTGAGGTGCTATGTAGTGTTGAGACTGCAGAACAGGTGCAGCAGGGTGGTGACATCGCTGCCGAGCCCCCAGAGTCCCCAGTGATGATAACTGACGCGAAAATGGAACTCTGAACATTTTAGACCATTTCCATAAGCGTCCATCATTTGATGTTATGGGGGTTCATATCACAGCAGTTGGGGAATGAGTTAAGGATTTTATCTTGCGGCAAAAAATCCCCAGCAGGAAATCACAGGAGGAAAAATGTTTTGGAACCACTGAGAAAGAGTTTTATCCTAAACTGTTGCAGTAAATATCCAGCTGACCCAGTAAACACACCATGCTTCTCCGTTCAAAGCAGCGTGAGTTTTGTCCGTGTATTAAAAGCCAATAAACTCTCTGTTGCGTGACCAGTAGCAGCATCGAGTGTGGAGCTATATTTAACAGCTCCCGTCAGACAGGGAGGCTGCGTAACCATGGCGCGGCCCCGCAGCCACTCGTAAAATGGTCTTCAAAGTCCAAACTGCTGTTTACTGTCAATAATTAATATTTGTGAGATAAACAGAGATGTTTCCTGTTGATTGAGTCATAGGAACTGCTCAGGGGAAACAGTTTTTTATTGTAAACATTACCGCATAAGACTTATTTTTAAAAGTTTGAAAAATCACCTTACAGAAGATACCTGGGAATACATATGACAGATGCAGACAGCGAGATTGCAAAAATCACTACAAAGGGAAAGACATAGTATTTTATACCCCTGGGGGGAATCGTTGGGGACTTGCGGAGATATCCGTGCCGAGGTGCTTTATGGCATGTATAATGTGGGTAATGTTCGCCTTATTTGGCCATTGTGCTCTTCATTAGTGTTGCTTTATGGCTCTTTCTGGTCCAGTGTCTGACTGCTGCTTTGTGGTTATGTCGACGGCGAGTGACGACGCGGTACACTGACAGCTCGCATGTCCGTACCGTATGTTGTGTGCGTGTGAATGGAATAATAAAATGTGCTTATCATCACAGCCCCGTCACAATTATATGGGAGCTCTGGCTTGCCGTAATATTATCCAGAAAAACTCCCCGTGATGTCAAATGGTGGTTTTTTATTTTTTTTGCATAAAAGCAACCCGAAAACACATATAGTCAGATGTAGAAAACTATTTGGCCATGAATAAAATTAAACAAAACAAGCTACTTTTGTAAGATATTCAAATTTAATATACGTGACCTTTCAAAGCGGCTCGAGACATTCTTAGCGTAAGTCTGGCTGTCAGCCATCTTGTTAGGCCTCAGCACGGAACAGGGTGTATCTGTGATCACGTAAAACGCTCCCTTAACTACCTGGCCCGCTTGTCAGGCATGACACGGTAGCAGCTGTCAGAGGTCATGGTATAGAAAGCACTTTCAAAATGCCAGGGAGGAAAACAAGGTCGAAACTAGGGGTCAGGAAGATGATTAAAATCTAGCTTCATCTTTCAGTGCTACGTGCCGGAAATAAACGAGACGTGGCAAAGTCGGTTTTTTAACCCCGACAGACTGATACTCCCTTAAGCATCTCACCTCTCAAGATCACAGACGCATCAGATTAGCACTAACTCTTCTGTTGCTGGAGACACCTATGGATATCTTCCCGAGGAGTGAGAAGTCTTGTCGCCGTGGTGATAACCGCGCATGACTAGCTGCGGCGCAGCCCCTGCCTCAGCGCTAATGATGCTTGGGTTGTGTGTTCAGCTGCTAGCAGTAATTACCTGCTTTTTTTCCTATGATAGTGATGGTCTGCAGCACGTGGGATGGGGCCGGACTGAAAGGCAGGGATGTGGCATTTGGGGCAAATCTTGAAAGACGGGACGCTAATGAGGTGAGCTGTGTATGTCGGGGTGTTTCACTGCTCCGGGGCTGTGTTCACACAGCCTCTGCTCTTGTTGTTTTCCTGTCCTCTAGAGAAATCAGACGGCTTCTCTGCCACCTTCACTTAGCTATCCAGTTTTGGGATGCGACCAACATTACGATCACCCACACTAGAACTCTACCCAAACTCTACCCTATTCACTCAGATTACTTCAACACCAACACAGTGCACATATAAACTACCCCAAATCCAATAACTATATCTAACATCCACCATCCATCAAGCTTCACTCCACTAAAGGTAATGTTGCAATGGTTTCTGAGTACAGAACCAGCCCCGTCCTCTCAGGGGCGCTATAACTTTCAGGGAGTCTGCAGAGCACCCTGGCCCTTAAGTAGGGAATCTACTCAGCCTGAGACAACACTGGTTAAACGTGAAAGCTGTGAAATGGACTATCAGAGCAACATAAGCTGTGAACACCAGGACCACTCTGGGGCTGAACGTGTGTGCGTGAATCTCTGTGCGTGTATATGTGCGACTGTGTGCATGAATCTGTGTGTGTGTGTATCAGTGTGAATATGAGCTGTAGGCTTGATGGGCCATGTATTTACGCACCAGGCAGCGCTCAGCCTCCAGCATTAATACTCCTCGATAACAGCCAACAGGAAGAGCGGTGAAGAAGCAGAGGGAGACAGATTGAGAGAGAGGGAGAGGGAGAGAGAGAGTGATTGAGAGAGGCAGACAGAGAGAGAGTGAGAGGGAAAGAGAGGGACAGAGAGATACAGTGAGGGAGACAGACAGCGAGAAAGAGAGGGATAGAGAGAGCGAGAGAGACAGACAGAGAGAGAGGGAAAGAGAGGGACAGAGAGAGAGTGAGAGACAGATAGAGAGAGAGACGGAAAGAGAGGGACAGAGTGAGTGAGAGGGAAAGAGAAAAAATGTACCGTTTACCTTATCACCATGCCACAGTCTGCATCTGTCAAATGCCATGTATTTTTTTTTACTTTTAACCGTTGTGTCCTGTTGTGGATGAAAGCCTTATCTGATGAACTCACAGTCTACATTTCAGACAATACATATAATTTTTCCCTAATTGGACACACTAAACAGAATTAACATCTCATTCAAAAAACTGACAGGAGTCATTATGGGGTATGAAGGATTTGGTTGGTGGGTCAAGGACATGTTAGTCAGGAAAAGCGGCAGAGTCACAGTCTGCACAGAAGATTGTCTAGAAAACTCCATGATTTATCACCGTCAGCAGGCATGGCATTTCTGGGCCTATTGGAGCCCCCTGTCTTATCAACTCCTTGCTGTATTTATATAAGCTATCAGAGTCTAACGGGCCAAGTGACTTATCACTTATCCATGCCTAACTCTCCAAGTACATTTACATTTAAATGTATTTATTTAGCAGATTCTTTTGTCCAAAGTGATGTATAGTGATGCAGCTGATTTGTAGGCAATGTACAAGAGCTGAACTGGCCAGTTCTAAGCTAGTGGCCAGGGTTCTGTACTGACCAAGAACT